>JAHBMJ010000124.1:51679-80931 GCA_018398765.1 Chromera velia | reverse complement strand
CTGCTGCGTGTAAGGTAGTTTTATAATTGAGTTAAAGTAATATATGAATCTGTAGTATCCTCTACAATTCTTGAGAAATGAAAGAAAATCATACAAATAAACATCTGCATCGTTATTCATCTTTTTCTGCCCACTTTGTCTTCTCTTTTGTCTAACTTCCCCTTAACGCAAACCGCACCACATACCGTTAGCTTAGAGTAGATGTCTGATATTTTACTGGAGTATAAGCTTTGAGCTGTTTGCTGCCTTGCTGCATGAGTCAGAGCACCACACTTATTGTATTAAAAAAAAATGGCCTTGGAAAATATATTTATATCAAAAATTAGGCTTTGCTCCGCCTGTGGAAAAATTATTTGAGCCTTCTTCCTAGTCCTAACTCTCAAACTAATCATGATATGAAGCTAATATTTTAAGAATATCTTACAACAACTGCAAACTATTTTTTTATAAAACACAAATAGTTTTGAGGTGATTCAAGAATGAAATATCAAAGATTATATTTTTCAAAAAAGTCAGAAAAAAAATGAATTTCAAAACTTAAATATTTTTTATAATTTTTTGCCTTTACAGTCTAGTGACCCTATGAAATTCAAAAATTAAGGTTTTTAAACCCCGCACTCTGTAACCAAGTAAATAACATTTTTGGGGACTAAATTTAAAACATGCTAGAATTTTTAGCGATTTTTTTCATCAATAATTTTTCCACAGGCGGTATGCCAGCCTAGCCCTTGCCATGCAGAAGCTAGGAGACTGCATGCCCCGCGGCAATTAATGCGCGGCATATGCGCGGCATGGGCCGCGGCGCCCACGCGGGACTTAATGGAGACGGCTTGAGACGGAGACGAGACGGCTAGCTGATTTCTTTGACATTGTGGAATATTGTGGACGCTGAGTCTGGCGGACAAGGCTCCTCAAGGTTTCGATTTCACCGACGAAGACGTTCGGAGACGTGTGGTACTGCTCCTATTCCCAGCACCCGCTTCATCTGCAAAGGCCTTCCTGTAGCTTCTGTGGAACTGCAGCTGTTCTTCGGCAACTCTACAGGCCTTTTCTCTCGGAGAATGCGTTCGTTCGCTCTCGCAGTCGGTGCTTTTGCCCTAGGGGCGTCTGCTGACAAAAAAGCGGAATTCCAGCTGAAGACTGCTGAAGCTGGCAGTCGCCGTGTGTTGGTGTACTTCCCTGCTGAGATCTCTGAGATGAAGGGGGTGACACCAAAGCTGCACGTCGGATTGCACGGCCTCGGAGATAGCCCAAGCAACTTCTGCTCTGCAACTCTTCTGGATGAGAAGGCGCCAAAAGAAGGGCACATCCTCGTGTGTCCTGCTGCAGACCAAAACGGATGGTTCTTTCAGGCTTCATGGAATGCGGGCAAATGCTGCCACAGCGACAAGTCAGTGACTGCGCGCAGTGTTTTGAGTTTCGCGGCGTCTCCCGTCTCCGTTCCGTTCCGTCTCCTTTAATTTAGTGTTTCGGCACTTTCACGCATGCCTCGATGCTGATCGAACGTTTTTCGTTATCAAAGGCTCCGCATGTTGTCTTCTCCTTTCCGCTGCCTGCCGATTCGTGTTCAATGCTCTATTTCATGTCTGACTTCTTTTCCTGTCTTCGACTCGCTCGAGCTCTCATTGATACTGTCTACAGTTCCTCTTCTTTGATGTCAAAATCTGTCTGGCTCTTGGGACAGTTCCTCTTCTTTAATGTTGACTCTCTCCTTCCTGTCCGTCCTCTTGTCATGTCCAGTAGCAGGGTTGTAAAGAGAGAATCTGTGTTTCTCATGATGTCCTGTCCGATTCGATTTTCATTTTCTTTCCTTTGCTCTCACTCAGCGTGGACGACTTTGCCTTCCTCGAGAGTCTGCTCGTCTACATGGGAGACGCTGTAGACAAGGACTACGCTCCCTTCCTGCCGAAGGACACGGAGACGGCGGTTGTGGAGGTGACAGAAGCTCAAAAGGAAGTCCAGAAGGATCTGCCCTTCGAGTCTGTCTTCTTCTCCGGGTTCTCTGCCGGGGGGATGATGTCCGAAGCCTTCGCATGCAAACACCCTGAGGCCATCGACGCCGTCGCGTCCGTTGGGGGTGCCGTGGTGTTGCGCCCCGGCAACATGGAGGGCTTGTCCAAATGCGACCAGATGATGGAGGAGGGACGCGACCCCAGTGTGTGGCAGTTGAGGAAGAGAGAGGGGAACGGAGAAAGAGCCGTCTCAATCCTCAGTATGCACGGGACCGCAGATATTAAGGTGCCACTCGGAGGGTCAGTTGGTCGGCTGTCAGACAAGAACGGCTAGGGGAAACCTCAATAGAATTTGTTGTCTCTTTTGTCTCTGTGTCATGTCAAGTTGCCCCTCAAGTCGTCCGGGAGAAATGTTTTGCCTAGTTTCCAATGACTCAGGAAGATGTTTTTCCGCTCGATGTTCACGTGAGGTAGTGGGCCGCTTCTGTGCATCTTTGGACATCATGGATGGATGCGACTCAAATTCTTTCGGTGTGGGTTCGTTTCCGATTTCTTGCCCTTTTTTTGTTTCCTAGCTGCCTGTTCTTCGTATTTGAATGTTGGTCTCCTTGCCCTTCCTTGCTTCCTTCTTTCCTCCCTCGATCCGTTTATTTATCATTCCTCCCTCATTCAGTCAGTCAGACATTCATTCATTCATTCAGTCAGTCAGTCAGCCAGTCAGTCAGTCAGTCAGTCAGTCAGTGAGACAGTCAGTCAGTCAGTGCTCGTTTTCTTTCTCGTTTGTTTGCTTGCACCCTCACCAATTCCTTTCCTCCCTCCTCTTGCCCTTTCTTTCTTTCTTTCTTTCTTTCTTTTCTTTTTTTCTTTCTTTCTTTCTTTCTTTCTTTCTTTCTTTCTTTCTTTTCTTTCTTTCTTTCTTTTCTTTTCTTTTCTTTCTTTCTTTCTTTCTGTGTCTACATCCATGCAGAAACTCCCTCCTTGGATTCCCCCCCATCCGTTCGGACCTAGACGCCTGGGTTCGTCGCAACCAGTGCAGCCGTGCAGGAGAGGAGGGCCCCCCCCGTGAGGAGTCGGTGCCTTCCTCTCGGACGACCGTCACTGCGTTGGTGTGGGATGAGGAGACCTCCGGGTGCTCCAGTGCCATCCAACAGAAACTGATTAAATACGGAGGGGGGGGGCACTCTTGGTTCCACGATACAAAGTTCGACACCACAACGACAATCATGCAATTCCACAAAGACGCAGAGGGGAGACGGGCAGAGGCGGAGAAATTGTCAGAGGGAGGCACGGAGAGCACAGAAGTCTCGTTGGTGGAGTAGGAACAAAAAAGAGAGAAGATTGAAGTGGAAGAAAATGAAGGCGACATGATTGTTGCGGAAAAAAGGCAGAATGACGATCTATTGATATATCCTCCTTCCATGCACACGTGCATTGATTGATTGAATTTCAAGCGCTCACAGTTCATAAGCAGGAAACTTTGTGTTGAGATGGAAAGCTGCGGGTCTCTCTCTCTCTTTCTGTACTTCAATGACCGAAAAGCTTGTCTGCCGGAAATGAAAAAGAAGGGGCACCGTCTGTTTCTTTGTCGAATTCAATGGGCGATGTCTCTGTATTTATACCTGCGTTCTCGCTTCAAAGGTCTATTTGCTCTGATGCAGTTTTTCTGTCTCGAGTGTGCCCTTCCCCTGACTCGAGTGTGCCCTTCCCCTGACATTTGTCGATCTGTTTGTTTGCTCCCGTTTCCTCAGCACGACCAGGCCGGCCGTCTTCTCGATCGTATCTTTGCCTTCAAGGTCGTCTCTCACACACCCACCCACCTATGCGTGTTTGCAAGCTCTTTGTTCCAGAGAAGCGGCCTAAGCCATGCCGCCAAGTCAAGCTAGAGAGAGTTTGAGACAGAATATGCATCACTGCATGAGGAGACAGTGTTCATATGTATGTGGTACGGAAAGATTCCGATCGAATCAGTGGGACAGTCAGTATCGGATCGATTGTTTCTGGCTGCATTGTGTCAACAGAGAATTCGGTCTTAATTGTTTATGTCCCTGTCTGATCAATCGACTCCCTTTTTCTGAAAATGTCTGGGTGTGTGTCTGTTGCTGCCTCAAAAGAAAGCTGGAAAGAAAGTGATTCACCAACAGGGTTCCTTTCGTTGTTGGAGTCCATGTCTAGCTCCATGCACACTGGCAGTCTAGTGCACACTGCGCAGTTAATTGGAGTAGAATTAATGCATCATATAATAACATAGCATCGCATAGCATTGATGTTCCGGGTTTTGCCCGCGGTCCACTGCCGGAGGTCGGCTTATACCGTTTGGGATTTGCTCAACCTAGAACTTGAAAATTGAGTTATTAGTAGAAGGGAAGCATGATTCAAGCATCAGACCAATACTTTCGGGGACTAGAGCTTTTTCAATGCAAAATGCAATACCACAGTACTCCGCTAGATTCCTACCGTCGATTTAATAGAGATCTATTTATTTTATTCATACAAAACATTGTACTAGTAGAGGTCTACTGTCTCGACCCCCTTCGCGCTGGAGAGAATTGATTGACTGATTGATTGATATGTTCCACCCTAGGGCCTTCCCGCAAGAATATAAAAATACATGGGAGGGGCGTCCTACGGCACTGAAGTCCGTGACACGATTATGCAGAATGTTAACGGGGCAGCAGGAAGCGACATTGCAGTCATTCTTGCAGGTAGGCCGCATAAATGAAATCAATTGATTTATCAGAGGCTGATATTCATTTAATTTATTTTATTTATTTGAGGAAGCGATATTGCAGCGATTCTTGCAAGTAGGTAGAGAAGCAGACAGGGAGGGGATTTACAGAAGCCTAAAGAAAGAAAAAAAGAAAAAAAAATTTTGTAAGCTGTGGTCTCTAACAAAACCTCCCTAAACCTAAGTATCACTTAAAAAAATATCATCAAGATGATCTCTATCATTCTCTATCTACGGCATCGTCTTTTAAGAGACCGTCTACGCCTGCCGCATACTAGACGGTCAAGATACCGTCTAGATATGCGGCTTTGGCTTTCAAGACACCTTAGAAGATATCATAAATGATCCACGCCTGCGGCGCAGACTTTCAAGTTAGGTCGTATAAATGAATTAAATTGATTTAACAATGTCAGAGGCCGATATTCATTTAGTTTATTTTATTTATTTGAGGAAGCGACATTGCAGCCATTCTTGCAGGTAGGTAGGGAAACAGATAGGGAGGGGATTTATAGAAGCCCAAAGAAAGAAAGAGAAAAAAATTTTTGTAAGCTGTGGTCTCTAACAAAACCTCCCTGAACCTAAGTATCACTTGAAAAAATATAATCAAGATGATCTCTATCATTCTCTATCTGCGGCATCGTTTTTTAGAGACCGTCCATGCCTGCGGCGTAGACGGTCAAGATACTATCCAGATATGCGGCTTTCAAACTTTTAAATTAGTTGTTTTAAGTTTACCCAAAAATGCGGCTTGAACTTTCAAGTGGTAGTTAGGTTTAAGGAGGTCTCTAACAATTTGTCTCTGCACGTCATGGCGTTCTCAGATAGCGATCGATCAGTTCAGTTAGAAGCATCATAGAGGGGAAAAAGGGTCACTTCTGCACCTCAAAGGAAGGCAAGAAAGAAACACACTCACCCCTGTACTAAGAGGACCGCCGTTCTCTTGTACGATGCCTCAGTCTGTCCGCACAGCTCAGTGTAGGAATAAGAAAAGATGCACGATGTATAAAATAAACACACAGAAATATAAGACACTCTGAGACAAATTCCGAAGAGCACTGACATGAAGAAGAATTCCTATCTGCATATCCCAGACTCCCCCGCGAGACAACCCTGGCAGTAGCAGTGTCGTACTTTTCTACAGTCTACTGAGTTTGACTCATACAATCATTAGTTTAACTTATGTATAGCGCACCACTGAGTCGTTGACAAAACACAAAAATTGTGTACGCGCCTATTTAGATGCATGTATGCATGATTGTGAGAAATTCTTAATTCGATGTGCAGTGTACGCGCCCATGCATGTTGCCATGCATGCACTCTCGTGTATTGATAACGCTCTTTCTTGTATAAGCCCTAGCTTAAAGAATATTGAAGATTCATTCCGATATTATCTGACAGAATGGGTGGCGTAAGTAACTCTTAAATTCTCTTAAAGAAACTGTACGATTCCAGTTTCTCAAACGAAGCACAAAGCATGGCGATAGCTCTTCGAGTTCTTTCAACAATTGAAGGATCTTGTTTATCGAATCAGAAGCAACACATATAGGCTGTTGCTGTGTATATAGTTTGGTTCTTTTCTGCCTTCTGGGCTCTTCCTCTTCGGCAACCTTGCCTACTGATAACTGTCCATCTTCACGATGACCCGCGTGTCGTGGGGGTTCGCCTTTCTATTGTGCGTTGCGGTGGTTGCACAGGGGGGTGTTCTGGGCTCCGGGAACGGGGGTCCCTTGAGGTTTTCGTCTTTCTCAAGGAGCCGCACGCGCTATACTGGTAAGCACACATGACCTATCCTCTCTCAGATTGACGCTTTCGAGTGTAGCACATATAATGAAGAGATCTTTGTTACCGATCTCTTTGCAAAACTGTGTGGGAAGAACAACTCGCTGAACTTTGCATGCGCACAACACATATACCCCCATTCCGGATCTGTTTGTTCTTTGTATTGCTATTACTTTACTATTACTTCACTCCTGCTGTCATATACAGAGAGCAGCTTCTTCACCCCCTTCTGGACTGAGTCTCCTTTCTTGTCCACAGTGGCCCTAAAGCCTTTCCCGTCTTTCCCTTCGTATCTGACTTCTGAGAAAAGAATTAACAGGGCTTTTCACCAATTTGATGCTCGACGCAAAAGTGTTTTATCTACAGGTGATACTGTCCTCTTTCGCCTTTCCGATTTAGCAATTCCTGCAGATGTTTTGATTCCGCCGCATCAAAGGATTTGTAGAGGTTGTCAATGGTAGAAACATCAACGAAAAGAAAAGGGCTCCGCAATCCATAGAATTCTCAACGTGGTCAAAGAAGGGCTGCAAGTATTGGGTATCACGGATGGTCAACTCAACACATACCTAGCTCTTCTTCCCCAATTTAACAGTGTTGAACGATGAATACCCAATTAATGTAGCGTTTATTCATGCAATCTTTCTGTCCTTTCAATCCCCTTTTCTTTTCTTTTATTTTTTTTGCTTTTCTTTTTTTTTCTTTCGCCTTCTTTCCTGCCCTCCCTTCCAACTTAGTCCTGCATATACTGAATCATTTCTTACCTCAGGTTCTTACCTAAGATTCTTCCCTTTCCTCTAGTTTTCTTTCCCATCCCTCAACACGTCTCTCCCTGATTTTCTTTTTTTTTTCGCTCAATTTTTTTTTTTAAGCTTCCATACGTTCCTTCCAAGTCACCCACCCGTATACCCCCTTCTGTTGCGAATGTTCCATTACAGGCTGTAGAGAAGCGTGGCAAATCCTTGGCACCTTCAACTCATTTGAATTCATCCAAGCTAGTGCACGATTTTTTACTAGGCAAGTAAAGGCGCTGTAGCGATGGGTATTTACTTCCGGTGGGAACTCTCCCCCTGAGCCAGCCACGTCTCATCCCGTCTCCCCTTCCTCTCCTGAATCGTCTACTGAAAACAAGAAGATGGAAGAGACCTCCACCCCCGTTTCTTCCCCTACATTCCAACTACCCGCTGAGAACGAGGAGACGGAAGAGCCCCCACCCCCGTTTCTTCCTCTACATTCCAACCACCGGCTAAGAACGAGGAGACGGAAGAGCCCCCACCCCCGTTTCTTCCCCTACATTCCAACTACCGGCTGAGAACAAGGAGACGGAAGAGACCCCCACCCCCGTTTCTTCCCCTGCATTCCAACTACCGGTTGAGAACGAGGAGATGGAAGAGAACCCCACCTCTGTTTCTTCTCTTAAATTCCATCTAGCGGCTGAGAACGAGGAGACGGAAAAGTCCTCTGAGGGTGCAAATTTGGGAACCTCCCCCCGGGGCTGTCAAAGCGAGCATCTGATACGCGCTCCGGCCCTCAGGGAGGGGGGGACACAGGCTTATTGGAGATCCTGTTTGAGTTCCTTTTATCATTCGGACTTCTTCTCATTGTTATGTATTTCCCAACGGATTTGCCCTATCGTGGTCGGGACCTTGTCTGTTTCTTCATACTGCAGAAGCCGTAACAGCAGCAACAGAAGGAGGATGACTCTGCACGGCTGATTCAAACTGCCTTCCGATCGTTCCGCCTCGATCACTCAGCAGCTGCAGCAACAGCAGCAACGGAAGGAGGACGACTCTGCTGGGCTAATTCAAACTGCCTTCCAATCGTTCTGCCTCACTCAGCAGCTGGCAGTGTAGAAACAGCAGCAACAGAAGGAGGATGACTCTGCACGGCTTATTTAAACTGCCTTCCGATCATTCCACCTCACTCAGCAGCTACAGCAACAGCAGCAACAGAAAGAGGATAACTCTGCTCGGCTGATTCAAACTGCCTTCCGATCGTTCTGCCTCACTCAGCAGCTGTAGCAACAGCAGCAACAGAAGGAGGATGACTCTACATGGCTGATTCAAACTGCCTTTCGATCGTTCCGCCTCACTCAGCAGCTGCAGCGACAGCAGCAACAGAAGGAGGATGACTCTGCACGGCTGATTCAAACTGCCTTCCGATCGTTCCGCCTCACTCAGCAGCTGCAGCAGCTGCAGCAACAGCAACAGAAGGAGGATGACTCTGCACGGCTGATTCAAACTGCCTTCCGATCGTTCTGCCTCACTCAGCAGCTGTAGCAACAGCAGCAACAGCAGGAGGATGACTTTGCACGGCTGATTCAAACTGCCTTCCGATCGTTCCGCCTCACTCAGCAGCTGCAGCAGCTGCAGCAATAGTAGCAACAGAAGGAGGATGACTCTGCACGGCTGATTCAAACTGCCTTCCGATCGTTCTGCCTCACTCAGCAGCTGTAGCAACAGCAGCAACAGCAGGAGGATGACTTTGCACGGCTGATTCAAACTGCCTTCCAATCGTTCCGCCTCACTCAGCAGCTGGCAGTGCAGAAACAGCAGCAACAGAAGGAAGATAACTCTGCACGGCTTATTCAAACTGCCTTCCGATCATTCCACCTCACTCAGCAGCTACAGCAACAGCAGCAACAGAAAGAGGACAACTCTGCTCGGCTGATTCAAACTGCTTTCCGATCGTTCTGCCTCACTCAGCAGCTGTAGTAACAGCAGCAACAGAAGGAGGATGACTCTGCACGGCTGATTCAAACTGCCTTCCGATCGTTCCGCCTCACTTAGCAGCTGCAGCAGCTGCAGCAGCAACAGAAGGAGGATGACTCTGCACGGCTCATTTAAACTGCCTTCCGATCGTTCCGCCTCACTCAGCAGCTGCAGCAGCTGCAGCAACAGCAGCAACAGAAGGAGGATGACTCTGCACGGCTGATTTAAACTGCCTTCCAATCGTTCCGCCTCACTCAGCAGCTACAGCGACAGCAGCAACAGAAGGAGGATGACTCTGCACGGTTTATTCAAACTGCCTTCCGATCGTTCCGCTTCACTCAGCAGCTATAGCAACAGAAAGAGGATGACTCTGCTTGGTTGATTCAAACTGCCTTCCGATCGTTCCGCCTCACTCAGCAACTGCAGCAACAGCAGCAACAGAAGGAGGATGACTCTGCTTGGTTGATTTAAACTGCGTTCCGATCGTTCCGCCTCACTCAGCAGCTGCAAAAACAGCTGCTTACAGATAAAGCCATGAAAGGAGAGGTCAGGAAATGCAATAAGGGGATAAAACCATGCACTAGAGGGACACACCATCGGGGGGGCAACCACGGCCGAAAGAAGTCTGTTTCTTTGACCAATGTGCAGAGCAGTGAGACTGACTGTATGTCCAGGTCTGCTGGGTCTCTCAGTGAAGATGATGATCCTATGTATTTCTTCTCTCGTGTGTATGGGTGCCTATGCTACGGGGTGAAGGGAAAGGAGGACTCCAAGAAGACATTGTTTTACAGGGGAGGGAAAGGGTGGACGAACACAAAGCCCTATGCTTGGAAAGATAAGAAACAGTCGATTCATGGTGAGGGGTGGAAGGAAGATTACTTCTTTTGCCCCTCATTTGAGCAGTACTATCGGTGGATCGGCCACCTTACGTTCGCGTGGGAATCCTATGAAGGATGGGAGTGGGGGGGGGGGAAGGATTGTCCCCCCAAGGAGAAGCTACTGGGACATTGTCCTCAACTGATCTGATTTGACCGATGTTTGCCCGCCGCCGTCTTTTAAGGGGGGCACTATAGAGAGAGACCCTGGGAGGGAAGAAAGGGAGGAAAGGGGGATTGGAGAATAAATAGTGGGTAGACGGAATGCCAGATGGAGCGGGTAACAGGTATACGTACGGCAAATTGAATTATAAAGCCGGGCGTTGGGGGTTCCAGATCGATGGTTCAACCGACTTCGCATCTAGCTTCGCATACATACAGATGGCTGATAAAGAAACGGAGACTTTGACACTGACCATTGGGCCATTGGCAGCTGGTCAGTCAAAGAGAGAGAAAGAGAGCCGGAGGGTCAGATGCATCTATCGTCATGCATGCTTGTTTCGGCTTGTTCTGCCCTGAGCTCTAGCTATCTTTTCAAAAATCTCTCGTGTCACTATTCACTCTCAAACTCTGGTCCTGTTTCATTTGCTGGACTGTGTTTCGATCCCAAACTCAGCCACAAACATGTAAAGAGTATAAAAAATCAAATACATGCAGTTTGAAAACAATTTAGAAAACAATAAACAAATAAAACCCTTATTAATTTTTGTGATCAACTAAAAAAAAATTGTGCTCAAACATATCTTTGGGCAAATATATTTTGGTTACCGAATTAGGTTAAATTAAGCAAAAAATAACTTATAAAATTCAATAATAAAAATTAAAATGAAAGTTTCTATGAAAGTCTAACTCTTTTTACTAAATTAGCATTATAACAACTAGTACTTTAGTACAACAACAAATCTAAATGCAGATGGCACCCCACAGGGCAGCCAACGGGTGCTTTAGGGGCACCAGGGGGGAGGTGCGAAGAGTAAGCATTGAGGGAGGGGCAGTGGTAGCCGCGGCCACAATCGGGTAGAAGGAATTAAGGACGATTAGCCATCAATTCCTAAACTTAAGGCTACCGAACATCCCATAAAATTAAATTAAATTATCTAAAATCCTTGTTAACATGCTATAAATAGTGACCAGATTTGATTTGATTTGAAGTAGGGTTTAACGTCAAATCAAATCTTAGTCCTGAGAAGCTTTAGCATGATAGAATTATAATTCATGATAAGGCCTATCAAATCCTATCAAATCTACTTCAAATCTGACCCTTTAACCTCAAATCTTCGAGGTGACTCTGTAGATAAAGCACCAAAACTTATTTGAAGAAGAAAGAGAGAAGTCAACTGAATATAGTTGGACTTACGATTCAGAATAGAAATGAAGAATGTCAATCCGGCAGATGCCCACAAGAACGCGAACTAGAACACGAAGATCTTCGAAGTATCCGAGAAATCGATCGATCAATCAAGATGAAGTCTAGACGCGAAGACAAAGAGCAAACTTTCTATCCACTTCAAACCGTGCAATCGGATCCACTCGAATTCTTAGAATCGATAGTGTCCAAAGCAAACCACGCTTCAGTTGCTTGGACAGCGAAGAGATCATATCGAATGGACCGCGGTGATCAATCGACAGGCAGATTGATAGCCCCGGAAAATGACTCATTGCATGCTTCATAAAGCGAAAATCCGCGCGCACAGGCGGGGTACTGAAATAATAACGCACGCAGTTCTCTCACGCTGCACGCTTTACCTCTGAAGCGCTCTGAAGCTTTACGGGGGAGCCGGCACCACGATAAGTTTAGGATGATCTAGATGAAGCACCTAAACTTATTCGAAGAAGAAAGAGAGAAGTCAACTGAACATAGTTGGACTTACGAATAGAAATGAAGAATGTCAATCCGGCAGATGCCCACAAGAACACAAAGATCTTCGAAGTATCCGAGAAATCGATCGATCAATCAAGATGAAGTCTAGACGCGAAGACAAAGAGCAAACTTTCTATCCACTTCAAACCGCGCAATCGGATCCACTTGAATTCTTAGAATCGATAGTGTCCAAAGCAAACCACGCTTTAGTTGTTTGGACAGTGAAGAGATCATATCGAATGGACCGCGGTGATCAATCGACGGGCAGATTGATGGCCCCGGAAAATGACTCATTGCATACCTTATAAAGCGAAAATCCGTGCGCACAGGCGGGGTACTGAAATAATGATGCACGCAGTTCTCTCACGCTGCATGCTTTACCTCTGAAGCGCTCTGAAGCTTTACGGACTCTAAGATAAAAACTTATGTAAGCTCTTAGCTTCGACAATAGCTTCTTAATTTTAAAAAAATTGAGAGTCTTAATTTAGCTTTTAGTCTAGTTTTTAGTGATTTTCTTGTCTATAGGCTAGTCTGTAGGGCTTTCTAGGATTTGCTAGTGGTGTCGACTATGTCATCTAGTATGTCATGTCGTCTTCAGTGCTGTCAAGAGTGACCTCTAGACTTCAACTTCAAATTTACCTTAAATCTGGTCAGATTTGAGCTTGAAGCTCAAATCAAATCAAATCAAATCCTATCAAATTAAATCTGGTCACTAGCCATAAAATTCAATATGTTATATAGTTTTAAATCTCATAAAATCATAACTGGAGTTTTTAGTAAACTGGGCATTTAATTGGCTGTGGAGTAGTATTAACAATAGTAAATTACCACTATACTATAGTAATTCAAGAGGTTAACTAGCTCTCTAAGCGCTGCTTTGAACACCATGACTGGCACTTCGATTTAATTAATTTAATTGAATTAAATTGAATTTAATTTAACCGTGACTTTTCACTCTCTTAATTGATTGCCATTAGTCTAATCTCACAACTTGAAGCTGTGAACTTCAGTGTCAAGCTCAGTGCTAGGCTCAGTGTCACGCTGATGCAACAGAAATACAACAACTGCTTCATGTATGGCTAAAACGCATGCTACACGTGCTCATTTTGATCTCAGCGCCGGAAAGGCACACGCACGGACCGCCTCAATCCTAGCCTCAATCACAGTTGATGCTAGAGTTGATGCAGAAAAGCGGGGCGCTCGCTCACGCTGGCACCTCAACCTACGCACACGCGATAGTCAGCCACTGTGTCATGAAGCGCAATGCAGCACCGACTCACGCCAAATGCAAATGCTTGTCCTGCCAGTGGGTTGAAGTTGTCCCTCGATGAATGTCTCACATGCATGCTATTAGACATGCAGCGTTGGTCTGACGTCACATTGACACATCGTGATACATCGCAACTCCAACAGCTGATTCGCGTAGCTACAGCGCACGCGCTCATTTGAACCTCGGTCTCGCAAAGCACGCACGCACGCGCGCGCGCGCGCGCACACACACACACACACCGCATGCTTCCCAATCGGTCCCAGAAGACAGGGCCGGTCGGGGCGGTCGCATCCGCTCGCACACCGACCCATGCACATGCACGTCACACATCTACTCATCATCAGCACCATCCATTGCCTCGTCTTCGTCTTCACTTTCCTCCTTCATATCCCGACGGAGAAACGAAACGGGTCTCTCCTCTTCCCCCTCACCCCCCTGCCGCGCACGTGCAGACTGAGACCCCGATGATGCAGATGCCCCACTGGCAGAGCTCTCTGCAGGGTGCTCACCCCTTCTCCTCTTCTTTCCTGGTCCTGGCATACGCGTCTCCGTGACCCTGTCGATGAGTTCGTCAGACACTTCGAGGCCCTTCTCCAGCCGTGAGTGGAGCTCCATTCGGAGGGCTATCGTTCTCATGTGGGAGTCCAGTCTAGGGTCCATTGGACGGTCGGATTCCCGAAACTGTACGTCGAACGAAAAGAACAGTCAATTCATATAAGTATGCATAGAGGCAAAAAGGAACCGCCGTGCAGCAAAGCAATCGTCATTTTTTCAAGTGATTACAAGGGAGGACCCCTTGATAAAGCGGGGGGAGAAAGAAAGGGGGCAAAGAAAAAGAGAGAGGAATTGGGCACAGAAAAACAAAAGGCGGCTCGTAAGAAACAAAAATGAGACGCAGAAAGAAAAAAGAGGCTTTTTTGAACATGATGAAAAAAGAAAGAATACAAACAGCGAAAAAATAAAATTCCGGCGGAAAGGAAAAAAGAAAGAGAGAGAAAGACAGACTAGATGTTTTTTCTAACGTAAGGTTGACAGAAAGAAAGACTGACAGAAAGAAACAAAGGAAGAAGGAACGAACGAACGAAGGAAGGAAGGAAGGAAGGAAGGAAGGAAAGAAAGAAAGAAAGAAAAGAAAGAAAGAAAGAAAGAAAGAAAAGAAAGAAAGAAAAGAAAGAAAGAAAGAAAGAAAGAAAGAACAAGCAGCTGACCGCCCGAAGTTCGCGGTCATAGAAATCTTCCTCTTCCTCCATTTCAGGCACGTTGCCTTCTCGAGGAACGCCCGCTCCGTTTTCCCCGTCTCCCTCCGAGTCAACTTCTTCGAAGTCTTCATCCGACACCGGTACGAGTCGGGGATGATTTCTCAAATGCTCTTTCGTCTCTCTGGACAGGGTGACATTCAACACATTCACGAGGCACCGGGAAGGCGAAGGAGCCGCTTGTGAGGAAGAGGAAGAAGATGAAGCAGCCTCTGCCCTGTGTGCAGCTGCGAAATCCTCCCATGATCTGTTGAAGACTTCGACCGCTTTGGTCACTTGCTGTTTCTTTTTGGCCTTGTAGTGTTCCTCCAGCGGCTGCACACATCCATTCATCCATCCATTTATTAACATCAATCAATGGATTTCCTCGAACGATGGCATGCCCGCACAGATGCTCTCTCTCTCTCTCCCCCTTCAGTCACTGCGGGAAGGAATTCGAGAATGAAAAAAGGAAACAAAGCCAAAAGAAAAGAAGGTACAAGAAGGAGGAACTACTAGTTGTACATCTTTTGAAAGACGAAACGAGACACATCTACACATACTTACTTTCATACGCACATACATACAGATAGACAGACATGTACAGAGATGAGACTTGATACGGGCCTCGTGTATCGATCAGTCTCATTGCTGGTCTGGCTGACTGGATAACGGTCTGTCCGTTTGTCTGACTGTCTCATACGTCCATTAAAAAAAGAAAAATTAAGTCCAGAGGCTGACTGACGAATTTGGTGTGACTGTCAATCTTCCACTCCTCATCGGCCCCGCACCACCCCCGACGGACTGCCTCATCCTTTCCATAGACGCCGCTCATCCACTTTTTCTGCTCCTCTTTTTGTGTCTCAGTCGCTTCTCTGATAGCCTGTGCCCGCTTCTTCCCCCACTCATCCATCTCCTTCAATGAGACCCCCGGGAGGTCCCAGACACGCAGGTGTTTGAGCTCATACGAAGCTCTGATGGAGAGACGGCGGAGACGGGGGGCGAAGACGATCTCTAGCTGAGTTGTCAGCTCCGAACGGTGCAGATACAGAATTCTACACTCGGGCAGGATGCAGAGGTTCTTTCCGTCCAGACCTCTAAACTTGTATGCCTTTACAGTCTGCAGCTTTGGGCAGTTTGTCAGAGCCCGACCGAAAGCCCCGGGAGAGGCGTCAAGGAAGCAGTGCTCTGCGTAGAGGGCGCGCAGATTCGGTAGGCGGAGAGTGAAGGTCTGCACGCGCTCCACACCAAAGAGGCGGAGCTCCTCCAACTCAGGCGCGGTTTTCGCGTTCAGCGCCACACGCACATGCCCCACCCCCACAATGTGCAGTTTCTTCAGATTAGGTAGAGGAGGGATTTCGCCTAAATCCAATGACTTCGAGTTGGCCCAGTCCTCTTCTTGTACAGTCAACACCCGCACCTTCTTCCCAAAAGTCTTCACAAACGTTTTCAAAGCCTCCTG
Source organism: Chromera velia (assembly GCA_018398765.1). NCBI lineage: Eukaryota > Chromeraceae > Chromera > Chromera velia. The sequence goes on along the minus strand of JAHBMJ010000124.1, from coordinate 65,064 downwards.
AGAAGGGGCACGCCTGAACACCGCCTCATCTCCACTCTCGCCCTCCCACACAGGAGACGCCGCGGGGCTGCCCATCTTTGCGGGAACAAACAGCTGAAACTATAGAAAGGCCTTTGCAGATGAAGCAGATGAAGCGGGTGCTGGGAATAGAAGCAATACCAAACGTGTCCGAATGTCGAACGTCTTTGCTTTTGAAATCAATCGAGGCCTCGACCTCCTTGAATCATCTTGAATCGCAGCTAGCTGACAGAGAAGAGAAAAATACCGCCCAGACCTCAGACCCCGACGACGTCAGGGTTAGAGGGGATGCTGCCGACGTGCGGGCGCACGACGCTGGCCTGGCGTCCCATCTCTGGGCCGCGGAGCCAGAGAGTGACGGGGGTTCCCATGCACTCCAGCCGGGTCATGTTTGGGCGCCACGTGGGGCAGACACGCGCGCTCTGGGCCCCTGCAAGGAAAACCCGCCTCCCTCCAGGCATTATGCAACCCGATGCGCACCTAGGTCCAAGGAACCCCCACTCCCATCCCTGATTTTGCATTGCCTACGCGAAGGCACCTTGTTTGTAGGCCCAAGACGCCACCGTTTAAACTCTGAATCAGAGACGTTCAACCATGCGGTGCCCTGGAAGAAATTAATGTCATATGCAGAGCAAGTCGATGCATATATCACTAATTCCATAGCGTCAGGGATGTCTCAAAAGCTTGTTCAGTGTTTTAGATACGTCTTAACGGTCCTGACAAGGTTAAGCGTTGTGTTTGCAACACTTGCATGTCATATGCCGGGGCCCAGGGCCTCGGTTCTTGTCTAGTTCTGTATACCCCCGCGACCTGGCTCGAAGGGTAACGCGCGCGAGTGAAGCCTGATCACGACACCCATCCGTCACGCAACGTGTAATACAACAGCTCTGTGCAAACGATCGCGGAAAGTTCGTGCCAACGATTGCCAACGGTTGCGGAAAGTTCGAGCGATGCACATAACTGTATCCGCGAAAACTTTAAGAAACGTGCCCCTCAAACAACCTGTGTGGGATTAACTCTTTGACGCAAGTATGCAACTCAATTGGCGGCCTCCGTGCGAACGATTGCGAGAAAACAATCCATCCCTCCGCACAACATGCAGAGAGAAACGTGCCCCTCAAGCAATATGTGTGGGACGGCGCAGTGCACGGCACAAGATCGATCCAATGCATTCAATTAAGCTATAGGATCTTCGATGGCAAAAAAGAACTGGTATGGGACAGACACAGTGCATATTCTCCTGTACATCTGCAGGATGGAGGTAACAGGCCCACCAGTAGGTCCAAATTTGCAGTCAATCCTGCGTCTGTGTATACAGCTAAGCAGCAGTTTTTTGACTGACCTTGCTACGAACTCTGCATACATAGTTTAATCAAGCTTCTGTCTGAACACGTGGTGAGAAGATCAAATCTTCAGGCCAGAAGTCCTATATGAAGATAAACATGCAGACGTTGAACTTCTCTCCACTTTCACCCTTCCTGCTTGAATGACGGCCTCTCTACTTCCATCTTTCTGTCTGTTTGCATGACGGCCTCTCCACTTTCATCTTTCTGTCTATTTACATGGTGGCCTCTCCACTTTCATCTTTCTGTCTGTTTGCGTGACGGCCTTTTCATTTTTATCTTTCTGTCTCTTTACATGACAGCCTCTCTACTTTCATCTTTCTGTCTGTTTTACACGACAGCCTCTCCACTTCCATCTTTTTGTCTGTTTGCATGACGGCCTTTCCACTTTCGTCTTTCTGTCTGTTTGCATGACGGCCTCTCCACTTTCATCTTTCTGTCTGTTTGTGTGACGGCCTCTCGACTTTCATTTTTCTGTCTGTTTGCATGGCGCCTCTCCGCTTCCATCTTTCTGTCGATTTGCATGGCGCCTCTCCACTTCCATCTTCTGTTTGCATGGCGCCTCTCCACTTTCGTCTTTCTGTCTGTTTGCACGACGGCCTTTCCACTTCCATCTTTCTGTCTGTTTGCATGACGACCTCTCCACTTCCATCTTTTTGTCTGTTTGCATGACGGCCTCTCCACTTCCATCTTTCTGTCTATTTGCACGATGGCCTCTCCGCTTCTATCTTTCTGTCTGTTTGTATGACGGCCTCTCTACTTTAATCGTTCTGTCTTCTTGCACGACGGCCTCTTCACTTTCATCTTTCTGTCTATTTGTATGATGGCCTCTCCACTTCCGTCTCTCTGTCTGTTTGTATGACGGCCTCTTCACTTCCATCTTTCTTTCTTTCTTCTTGCACGACGGCCTCTCCACTTTCATATTCCCATCTTTCTTTTTTGCTTGCTTGGTGGGTCTCTACTTTCTTCTGTCGTGCGCTGTCGAACATGACGACTCTCCACTTTTGTCTATCTTACCGGCTTGCATGACTACTTTCCGCTAGCTTTCATCTTTCCTGTCTGCGTGTTAAGGGCCTCATCCTATTTGCTAGCCCGTCTGCTTGCAGAAAGTCCGCTTCACTTTCATCTTCCCTGTCTCCTCATATAACGACCTTTCAGTCTTCATCTTTCTTGTCTGTCTGCGTGTATGACCCCTTATTGGAACAAACAATATGCTCTAAATCTCGTCTGATTGATAATTCCGTACAAAAGCTCAGCCTGACGTCTGTTCCAGTTTTATTTCTCTAGTTTTCTTTTCTGTTTTCATATGCTTGGATGCTGGCTTTTCCTAGACCACAAAGAATGTTTTCCTTCCTAAAATGTGAAATTTAAATCAGAATCATTTGGAGGAGGATGGAGGATGAAGTTTATAACATTTGAACAAAAAACAACAAAGACTTCCTCCGAGTCACAAGGAATTTCTAGCAGAATTTTTAATATATTCACCATAGTAATACATTGTGAGTTTACGTTTCTGTAAAATTCTTGTTGGAGAGAGATTTAGTAGGAAAACCGAAAAGACTTACGTTTATTCAAAGCCTCATTTGCAGTTGGACATATAAAATTAGAGATAGAAACAAAAGAAAAAAAAATGTGTAAACTTACGTAATTTCAGTTACAATTTATGTACCACTATGGGTAATTTACCAAATTTTGAACACTTTTGATAAAGATAGATAAAAAACTAAAAAAAAAAAATGATAGAACTTAAAGTGGTTTGAAGAGTTATGAATGGTTGTGGAATAGTATAAGAACAAACCAGAACTCCCATCTATGAAGATAAACACGCAAACATTAAACTTCTCTTCACTTTCATTTTTCATGCTTGAATAACGAACTCTCCACTTCCATCTTTCTATCTGTTTGCATGATAGTCTTTCCACTTTCATCGTCCAGACTCCACACAGTCTTTTTGTAAGATGGCCCTGAGGATTAATACTAAGAGGCTTTGGTCCAGACGATTTTTTGCTGGGCCCCGGCATGCCACTGGAGCCTGTGGAAGTGGTATCCTGCATATGCATATACATACACTCTGTCCCACAGACTTTGAAACACACGCACATATCAGCTGACTTAACTCGCCGGCCCGCGCCCCGGCCGCGATCGAGAACTTGGGCCGCCCGCGCGGACCTCTCGCCTTAAATCACTCTCCCTATAACTCTCTCTATCTCTTTCTCTCTCCTCTTGCTTCGAACTTCCTTTTCGGGTTGACAGGTATGCATGAGTCGAATTTCGATCCGCACGCTCCTGAAAGATCGAGAGAGGCGCATGTGGGCAGAGACCTTTGCTTTTTGATCGGGCGTTGTTCGACTGTGTCTCCTCTTTTTCTGAGGAAGCCGTCTCCCGATTGAAAAATGAACGGGACTTGCGAGACAGGGGGGACCAGAGCGTCCGGAGAGTCTGTGGATATTGATGTGCGCATGACGTGAATGGTGCGCAGCAGAGATGCTGCCGAGCTATGGGGAAAGCTGGAATCTTTCATTGCAGACTCGGGGGTTCCTGATTATTCGGGCTCCGTGCACTTTCTCGGAGCAGGCAAACGTCTCGAGGTCTTCATGCCCTTCCAGAAAGTCCCCTGGAATGAGGTTGTCCTCGTGGGCCTGGCCATGTCTCCGCTCTGCCCAGAAGTCCTTTGTGGGACAAGCCTCGAGCAGGCTGCTGTAGCGAATGGTGATAAAATGGTGTTTCGCCTTGAAGAAGAAGCCGAAAAGACGTCGCGGGACCTGGGCACATGGGAAGCCGACGCCTATCAAGCGAGCGTCGAGAACCTTGGTGTCTGCCCGCTAGCAGATCTGTGGGGGGAAGTACAGCACAGAGACGGCCAAAAAATCCTTGCCGTGCCGGGCCTCTACCAAGATTTCATCAGCCTTCCCTTCCCGAGTATACAGATCCAGACCTAGCAGTCCTCGTGCTGCCTGGTCTTGCGAGCTGTTTCCTCTTCTCCTGGGCTCCCGTGATTGCCCATTTGAGAGACCAGAAAGTTCGCTTCGTGGTTGTCTGCTTGCGCAAAGAGATTGAGTCGACAAAGATTGTTTTGACCTCTCTCGGAGTGAACATTCTGAAAAGTGAGGAATTGGGCAGCAGCTGGAGGTCCAGTGCGATGATGTCAGAGAAGTACGACTATGTGCTTCTGTGCAAGGGCTCTAGCGATGAGGGGGTCAGCAGCAGGCCTGTGTCCGAGCTTGCGTTGGAGGCCGCGCTGAAGTGTTGGAAGTCGTCTCCCTATTTTCTGTCTCCTCTAGCTCTTGCAGGGTCGGAGTATGAGATCGCGTGGCATCGTCCGGGCACTTACCTCAAGTACCTCCCCGCTGAGCAGCATCTTGAGGGTTTTCTCCTGGCTTTTGAAGCCGCCACCTTCACTGCTGCACACAAAGTGTGGCCTCTGTTTGTCAAAGAGGCGCATCGCAGACTTTTCGTCTTCAGAGTAGCCGTCTCTCTGATTGTGCAGAGGATCGGCGAATGGTGCAAGGACCCAAGGTGCCCGTGTGGCCACTCAATCCTCAAATTCTTCGAGCGTCGTCTGACCGTCGGTGACCGTGTGCGTCTTGACGGCCTGAAGAATACGCCCAGCCTCAACGGAAAGCACGCTACGGTGCTTGGCCCCTCTTTTCAACACGGCCTGGCTCCTCCGTCCCCGACTGCGGCGGGTGGCCGGGGGCTGACAGGCCCCCCTATCCCTGTCAGGTTTGCAGTCCGCCTAGAGGCCGACGCTGCAGACAGCAACGCTGCATCTCCGCCTCAGTCTCAGACTCTGTTGGTCAAGAGGGAGAACATCGTGAAAGAAGGAGTTGTACAATTGAATGGTGAGTCAGCAGTGTGTTCCATTCCGGGTGGGAATGATCCGCTGATGAGAGAAGCTTTTCGTGTCGGCTTCCCTGCATTCGACCAACAGTGGGTGTGGAAGCCTCACGGTTGAAGGGGTTGCATGCTTGCAGTGGTCGGGTGGTCGGTTTTGAGATGCAGCTTCCTTTTGGGCTTGTCTGTGGGACTCAATTGGTGGGGAGGGAAAAGACGTGGAAAAGGAAAGAAAAAGAGGAAATTTGATTGATTGGGGTTGACCTTTTTAGGTCACGGGGGCATGCGTGTGGGACGAACAGGTGTCGGTTTGGGAACAGGAATGCAATGCGTTCCTTTTTTCTGGCTGCTGTATGTTTCATCTCACTAGCTGGATTGCACGCGTGCAAGCATGGGGACAAGGAATGAAACATCAATCGAGGAATACCAGTTATCGCTGTTTGTGGTCTCGATCTCGATTGATTGTCAGTGGTAGAGTGCTTCTTTCTATTTAACGTAATGCATCCATTCGTCTCTATCAGTCCTTGCGTTTTTGGCACTTTTTCCGTCTTTTTGATTTCGATCGAAAGATATCAAGCTGTACTCAGATTCTTTCAATCAGTACAAGGAATAAAAGAAATGAAAAGAAAGAAAGAAAGAAAGAAAGAAACTCGTCAGGAATGGGAAGGCAGAGAAAAACAAATGAATGTAGACAGGAGTGTTTCTCTCTGTGCCAACAACCTCACTATGGCGTCTGCCTGTTTGTTGCCCTTTTTTCTATTCTTCTTTGGTTTTGACTCAGAGGCTACACTGGCTTAGAGCTTGCTTCACAGAAAAGTGAATAAGAAGGGGGAAAGAAAAACAAATTTATGAAAAGAAAAGCGAAACACAGCAGTATGGACGAGAGTGGAAGAATGAAACTCGAATCATCAAGAGGCTGTCCGTCTTTCTCTCAGTCTGAGAAGGAGAAGCCTCAACAACTGGCAACCAAAAACAAAGGAAACGAAATGGAAATCAGTGGGAGCGAAAAGCAGATGTTTGGAGTTCGTGGAAAGAAAAGAAGACGACTGAGAGGTTTTCGAACATGTGCTGTTGTCAGTCTTCTTCGAGCCTTCAATTTGAATTTGAATGTTCCTGTCTCGTGTCCCATGCACGCATCAAGTCTGACAAATCTTTTTGAGCAGAACAGTAATGTTAAGACCTCCCTTCTTGCGTTGCGTTCCTTTCTTCTACAAGCCTTTCATCCCTTCTTCCTCCCGGCCCTCTGTTCTCTCACACCATATGCTGATTTGACAATCTCTCCATCTGCTGCAATCCCGTGTGAATGGAAGGGCGTGTGAACCTCAATTGGTAGATGCCTCCGTGGGCCTGAAGTACGTGTTTGTGTGTGGACAGAATATCAACAAGATTGTTATTTGCAGAAGTAGATCGTTGGTTAACTGATTGCTCAATGATACCAATGATCTCCTTAATATGATGGAGATGGTTTGGAGCTATGGAGATCTCCAAAAAGCGTTTGGACTCTTTGGAGCTCCAAACCAAAAATTTGGACCACCTATGCTATGAACGATCTATAAGTTGTTAAGAGGTTTTATGTAGCGCTTAAGCACTACTAGCTAAACTAAACATGCTGATTATGTACGTTTAATTATAACTTTAATACTAGGCTTTGTTTAAAGTTATTTCATATGTTAAAAACGTTTAGAAAAAACTATGTTATAGTATAATATGAAGCTGCAGAAACGAAGTCGATGATCGATTGAGGGGGGTAGGCTAGGGTGTGGGGGGAAAGAGGGGCATCAAGTGACAACGCATGTTATTTCAGATCATGCCCACGCATCTGACTTTGCGGGGCTTTAGTACAGGCTGCATATAGCATAGCATTACTTAAATGTTCCTAGTAATGTTCCGGGTTTTACCCATGGTCCACTCAGACTCCCTAGCAGACTCCACTGCCGGAGGTTAGAATTATAAAAGAAAGAAGAAAAAGTTAAGTAATAGCTAAAATCTTAATGGAAATATTCTAAAATGCTAACTAAAATAAAATAAAAAATAACTTGAGTTAAGTGATTTAAATTTTAAATTTAACACTTTAACAGCACAGGCTAGAGCCGCTAGACCTCTGCATGCCGGCGGCCATGCAGCTAAGGAGGTCTCATACGTTTTAATATTAGTAAATAAATACTAGTAGACGCTAGACTAGACGTTTTCATTGGAAGCCGGATGTCGGACGAATGTACATTAATTATTACAACTCAAAAGCCCCAACAGTATTTTAGAACCCAACATGAAGCACAATTTTCAAGAAAATCCTTGATTCTCGGTTTCTCATGCCAGTGCATATCCCTTCCAAACCGAACTTCTAACTTCCCGTTAAAATCAATGTCTTCTGTCTGGATCTCTTTCCGCAGCCTCCTGCTGTTCGAGCAATGCCTCTGCCGAGAAACCACTTCGAATGCTTTTCCAAACAACCTCGTCTTGCTTGCCAAGCCGGAACGCACAGACAAAGCGTGTGCCTGAAAAGGCCAAGGGGAGCCAGAGCCTAACACTAGGCAAACAAAGGTCCCAGGGCACTTCTGCTTCCTCAAACCACTGCGGCCTCATTTCTTCCGTCTCTTGCGGCTCCTGTTGAGTGACTGAGGGTCTCTTCTCACTGCATCCCCTTGACTCTTCAGTCACAGTCTTCTCCTCAACAGACGCAAGAGTCTTTTCGGGGCTTTTCAGTGCCTCTGTCGGTGGTGCTGCTTCTCTGTCGAGCGCCCTGGAAGGCAGTCGGCCCCGGAAGGCGTGGATCTCCAGGGACTTCTCTGGGAATCTCACAAAGACAACGCCAACTTTTTCGAGTTGAATAACTTCACTGTCAGACTTCAAGTCGGACTCTTTCGACTTTTTCTCTTCGCTTTCTTTCACGTCCTCTTTTGATCCTTCATTCAAGCCTTCCTTCACACTCTCACTCTGACCTTCTCTCTCTGCAGGAGAATCAGTGTCAGCAGAGACAATCAGTCCACACTCCTCCATCACCTCTCGCTTCGCTGCCCCCCCAATCGAGAGATCCGACTTTTCCACCTTGCCCCCAAACCCAAACAGCATCCCCTCCTTAAACCCCCTCTTCTTCATCCCCAAAAGGACACGCCGCCTCGTCCCCTGCCCTGTTTCCGATTCGTCTACAAAAAAAACCTCTGTGTACAGCTTTTTCGATCTCACAAAGTCCTCACCAAGCTCTAATTCTTCCGGGAAGACTGCCGTCTTCCCGTGCACACATCTGCCCATTGGGGCAGACTCTTCTTTTTCTTTTTCTGTGTGCTTCTCTGGAAGCGCCATTGGCTTCAACGGTTTTTCTCTTCGATCTGTAATTCGCGTGTTGCACTCTGCATACACGAAAGAAGACAGAGATAGAGGTCAACAGAAAAGGGGGTTCATGAACACAAGTTCAAACAGATCAATCACATACATTTATATGGCACGCCAGACCACTGGCAAAGCATCAAAATATCTATTTGTTTCGATCCAACAGCCTTCCACAACTATAGCTACCGGACGATCACGAAGTTGGGTCGGATGCTGACGCTGTCTGATGGGAATAGACCAGTCTCTCCCGCACGCGAGTCAAGGCCGTTCGAGGTAAACAAAAAGAACAGAATTCAGGGCGCTTACCTCGGTGATAGAGATGATTTTTACACCGTCCTCGGTTGAAGACCTCAAATCTTCCCCTTCCAAAAACTTGTACCGGCACGTACAAGCAGGGTCGTTAGCCCTTCAAAAGGCGGACACGTCCGTACACTACAGCCGTGAGTAAGGATTGACCTATACGTTTGTATACATGATATGAACATCCACGGTGAGAAAATTCAGTCTGGTAGACAGTGAGTGATGCCGTCACACCAGATTTGTTTTGACTATGCCGAAACTGCAGACACGCATGGAACATTGGAGAGGACATTTGCACAGCCTCTGGTGAAGTGAGGAGCGAGAGACAGTGCCATCATAGACTTGAGATGACTTGAGATTACGGGTCGCTCAATCAATCGTCGGACAATCGATCGACAGCATGCTGCCGCTGAGGCCGCCGAAGTCGGACGATCGATCTGATCGACATGATCTGACATTGATCATCTGCCGTCTCCGTAGACGGTGACAAAACAGTTCTTGCAGTTGATTCCCGCCGTGCATGCGCGCACTCTGACGGATACCGAGCGCAAACGGCATTCTTCGCACAAAAGAATATTGAGAGGTCCGGAGAAACTGTGCATAAAGGCCGCCGGCTAAACTGCGAATACCAGTGGTCACCACAAAGACCCAAGAGTGGCATTGGTTCAATCAGCTCACAGCAAACTGCTCGAGGCAAGTGAAGCACATCACAAGAGCGGGCAGCCTATCGATAGCACCACAATCGGCCACTCAAGCAAGCACGATGTTCCTTTCGTTCCTCTTCCTCGTCCTGGCAGCCTCGCTCCACAGAGCTGCACAGGCCAGATCGGTGGCAGTACCGCAGTTGACCTATCCAAGTAAGTTGCACAGAGAATATAGAAAGGAAGACGCCAATCCATCTTGCAGTGCATGCTCGTAAGACGCATATATGTACATGCATACAAGCATGTGCACCCATGCCCTCCTGTTCGGTCGGTGCAGTCATGCAAGCTGCCGGAGATGAGCCACGTAAGTCTGGTTGTCTCCATCCAACCTCCCGGAGAGCACCTACGCACTCTTCTAAATGTCTTTCCTTTGACATGCACCACGAAAGAGTTCCGTCTCCGAATCCCATCCTGCTGTGCGCATGCATACTAAGGAAATATCAATGTTCGCACATTCTTACTCCTGTCTGACACGTATGCGATTACCGTCCCTTTTTTTGGCTTGTTTCCTCTTGGTCCTTCACTTTCCGCCAAGTAGGCCCAGATTCGGGCCATGCATGCATGAGTTTTGTCACCATGCAGTCTTCTTTTTCTCCTCCCCAACCCGCGGCTCTTTGATTAGTGCCGTTTGCCTGTGTCTGTTGAAAAAAGTGTTTGATAGACTCATCCGAGGTGGAATGATATTAATACATAGTGATACTACAATATATACTCTATGCATGGATGCGGACTGTGTGTCCATTCATTTCAGATTTATGATCATTTGCTCTCCTCCTTGTCCTCCGTGTTCCCGCCTGCAGCTGCCTCGGCAGGGATACTCCGAGTGGCAACCCCGGCACCTGTCCCGATCCCAGGTGAGAGAGAAGGGCCCTAAAGCAAAATTGTTTTCCTCCTTGTCTACGATGCACTTGTAGTCAAGAAGGGTCCGTCTTTTAATTCTGGGACTCTGAGAGCTTTTTGGGATTTTTGTTTGCTGCCACATGCGTTTGTTTTGCTTTTGCTCTGGTCCGTTTTGAGAATCGTTTTCCTGTTTCCCATGTACTAGAGAGGAGAGCAAATTCCAAAAAGTCCTTTTCCATACGTGTGAGTGTATGCGTGTGTCTACCCTAATTCCCTGTATGCAGCCTCTAAGCTACGACCCAGTCAGTCCCGCTTCCCCTTTGAGAGACTGCCTCAGTGAAATTCTCTTCAGGAAGGAAGGAAACCCTTCACACACAAAAAAATACTTGGTTCCGGTCGGACGAAAGGTGGAGCCATCTGGAGGATGGGACATTGTGTCCTGCGTGGATTCTCTCACCTGACAGTTGTTTGCAGCCGAATGCATAGTTTCTGTTTTTAGCATTCGGCCGAATCCAGCACAGCCTTCTACGTCCACGATGCCTTGGGTCTCCTCCGTCTTTTCTTGACTGTTCATACCTGATTCTTGTCTTGCCTTCTGCTCTTCTGTCTCTAGATGTCGATGTCTCGATCATCTTCTATGTTTTTTCTCTATGTTTTCTGAGTCGTCTCTCACCAGTGCTCTCTGCTCTCTCTCTATCTTGGCTCTGATTGCTGCATAGATAGAAGGTTTTCTGGCCTTCTTCGTTTCGATCAACACCGTTCGCTCTTTTTGGCTCGCGGGTCCTCTGCTCAGTTACTGATCGCATCTTTGAACACTGGATAGGCTGTTCCAAGCATTTGCTTTTTGTCATTGAGTGGCTCTGTCTGCAGCCATGTCACTGACCTACACCGCACGGGAGCAGCCGTACATCCCTGATGGCCTCCCTCGTGAGTTTGTCTGTCTGTCTGTGTGTGCCTGCGTACGTACCTGTACGTGTGTGAGTGCGTGGGTGGGTGGGGTAGGGGGGAATCGCTCGTCATCTAGCAGGAGTCTCTCTCTCTCTCTCTCTCTCTCTCTGTCTCTCTCTCTCTCTGGGGGGGGGGCATGAGTGTGTGCGAAGGCAATAGGTGAGGAGTCTAACGCATTCTTACTTGCACTTTGTAATTTCCGTTGTCTTATCGTTTTGCTTGCTTTTCGGTGTTTCCAGTTTTTCTTTTGAATGCAATCAAGCGTTTGGAAGGGAAAGAAGGGTGGAAGTAAGAGCTTTTGGAAGCATCCGGCATGGGATGCATGACAGTTGTGTGGCCCTCAGTTGCTCTGTTTTGTTTGTCTTTGCATGGGGTGTATGTGAATGTGTGAATGCGAAAAAACGTGACCGTAGGCGGATAGGTGCATGCTTTTGTAAAACTGCTCGTGTATGTGTGCAATGTGTTTTTTGTTTTGCTATGCCTCTGTATTTGCAGTTCCGGACCTCGCCGGCGCAGGTGGGCATCTCACACACTGTCCTCATTCTACTTTACCGGTACAAGTGTTTGATCTCCTCCGTTTCCTCTTCCTGTCTTTCTCCCTCTAGATGTCCCTGCCTGCCACAGTCTTCCTCTAAACATTTTCGGGCCCAGGGAAAGAAGGGGAAACTAAACTCCTGCTGTTCCCTTTTGCTGAGATATGGATCCTGTTGACTCTAAGTGCTTTGATACAGATCGTTACGTATCCATATGCAACGATGCGTTGTTGCTGCAAGATTGTTTTGAATGTACGTCCTTTCACAGTGAGGGCATGCAGTGGGGATCCAGTGAGTGTCTTCATTATCCCCCGACTCCCCACTCGGTCGTTTCTTCGCTCGTGCATCCCCTTACTTACTCATGTACTGAAACCAAGCATTCCATCCAGCTCTTCTGTTTGTCCTCACATACATACTGTGGATGCGTCCTCTATGCAATGCAGAAGGGCCCCTTTTGAACCCGCACTTGCCGACTGGTCAGTCAGTCAGTCACTTGCTCTGTGATGCATGGTGACCGGGGCAATACGTCTGTACCGTGCGTGGCCCTTTTCTGTTTTGTTGCGTCCCTGGAGGGATTCGTGTGATAAGGGTCTCGCTTTCCTTTCCGCTTTCTCCTCTTTTTTGCTTTTTCCTCTTGCTCTGAAAGTCTTACCGCCATTTCCTTTTCTTCCTTTTATATCGTTCTGTGCATTCATCTATCCTGTACAAGGATAAAAGGGGTGTATGGATGATTGCGAGAGAAGTGACCTCTTAGCAAGAGAAGAAAAAACTCATCGTGAGAGACAGTTTAAGAGGGATCGCGGCAGAAATTGTCGGTGGGGATGGTTGCTTCATTTCTGTGTCACTCCCCTCTAACTGACTTATTTGAATGGCATTCTGATTGTATGCAGTGCCAACGAATCGTCAGTTCGATCTTCACCGAGGAGTCCTCTCCCGTTTCTTTCCCTGAGTGAACTTAGTTGAGTTTCCATGGATCGTTTTGAACTCTCCGAAACTCTCAGCCCGCTTTCAAAATCAGTGCACAATCGAGCGGTCAGAAAGAGAAAGAGAGAGAGAGAGAGAGAGAGAGAGAGAGAGAGAACGTTTTAGGTGAAAATTTTCGGTGGCGCGCTTTTTCGAATGGAGCACGTCATCTGACCGTGTGTGTGCCTTGCTGCATCCTCATGCTTTAATTTGCATACATGTCGAATGCGTTTTATCCAAGCGTCGGCAGCGCTGCCGAAGTGTGGATTTGATTCAAATTGACATTCAATTCAAAATTCCCCCTTTTCTTCTTCTCTTCTTTTGCTGCATGGTGGTATCTGACGACATCTGCAGCAATTGTCTACAGTCAGTCAGTCAGTCAGTCAGTAAGTTTGGTTCTCTCTTCTTTTGTCGTAGCGTCATCGTTTTGTTCTTAACTTTTGGTACGAGAAGTTGTGCTTATGCCCTTCTCTCTCTCTCTCTTTTTTTTTCTCTCTCTCTCTCTCTTTCTCTCTCTCTTTCTCTTTCTCTCTCTCTTTCTCTCTCTCTCTCTCTCTCTCTCTCTCTCTTTCTCT
>JAHBMJ010000124.1:26295-51343 GCA_018398765.1 Chromera velia | reverse complement strand
CTCTCTCTCTCTCTCTCCCTCTCTCTCTCTCTCTCTCTCTCTCTCTCTCCCTCTCTCTCTCTCTCTCTCTCTCTCTCTCCCTCTCTCTCTCTCTCTCTCTCTCTCTCTCTCTCCCTCTCTCTCTCTCTCTCTCTCTCTCTCTCTCTCTCCCTCTCTCTCTCTCTCTCTCTCTCTCTCTTTCTTTCTCTCTCTCTCTCTCTCTCTCTCTCTCTCTTTCTTTCTCTCTCTCTCTCTCTCTCTCTCTCTCTCTCTCTTTCTCTTTCTCTTTCTCTTTCTCTCTCTCTCTCTGACTCACTCACTCGCTCTCTCTCTCTCTCTCACACACACACACACACACTCACCCACGGAGGAGAGGAAGAGAGAGCAAACCCATTCACGGAAGAATCTCATTCAAGGTCTAGGCCGAGGCAGGAGAGGGAAAAAGACTCTAGAAAGGTCTACTTGATTGCAAAAGAAGATAGATGAGGGCTTCAGCGAAATCGATGTAGATCCCCTCCATGTTAGTGGAGTCGTCTGAGCACTCTCATTTTGTTCATTCCTTCCTTTTTATTTTGCTTTTTGTTCATTCTCTCTGCATTTCTCTCGTGTATGTGCCCTTTCAAATTATTCCTCTCCCTCTGTGGGCTCTTCTCTGTGTTTACCTGTTCTGTCAAGCAGAAGCGCCAACTGGTCGGTTGTCATTCCTAACTTCACATTCAACAAGGTCTACACACACACACACACACACACACACATACACACATACACATACACATACACATACACATACACATACACACACACACATACACATACACACACATAAGAGAGAGAGAGAGAGAGAGAGAAAGAGAGAGGAGGGAAGCACTAAATATATGCCATTTCTGTTTAAGGTATGGGAAATATCCGAAAGTTTTAGTTTCTCTTCGTTTGATCATTCTCTTTTCGGATTAAAATGACTGATCCTATGTTTCCTTCCATGCGCTTGCACATTTCTTTTTGTCACAAAAATAACAAATACTCTATGTGATGAGCTTTTCCTCCGCCGCCTCCCTGTCCTATTCGTTGCTGCTGTCAAGCTCTCTCGGCCCGCTAACTGAATTTCTCTCATGCATTCATGGTTTTCTGCTTTTGTTCGTTCTCTCTCTTTCGCTTTGCCTTTGCAGGCCCAGGTCCGTCTTCCCTCCCTGTCCGACCATTGGGGGAACTTGTTGCTCATAGCTTCTGCACTTTCTTTGAGGGCATGATTGCGTACGAGGATCGATCAAGTGTCTCTCTGCATCGATCAGTCTCTCTCTGGATTCAGAGCTTCTCACAATTCTTCTTTTTTTGAATCTCTGTTTGGCCAGACTGACTCTCATCTCCCCTTCTTGCTTCAAGAAGAGTTGCTCTCTCTCCATGCAACCATGTAAAGAGAGAACGTCTTTATGTGGTTCTCTCTTTACATTGAACCCCGCTCCTTTTGCGTGCGTGCTGTGCAGCTCTCGCAAAAGAAGTCCAAAAGAACTGTCAGTCAGGGAGTGAGAGGGAGAAGGAGGGACAGAGGATCTAGGACGAACATGCATACAATGAAGCATTAAAGAATTGCTCTCCGATCAGTCAGAGGTCTTTGCTCCCTCACCGCCTTCTCTCAAGACCCGATCGACGAAAAGACGAAAATCACCGTCCAAGTCACTTCCTTCAAGTCCACAAGACAGAAAAGAACGGAATTTGAAAGAAGATACCTTCAGGAGATCATACTCTTCCTTCCACATCCGTCTGAAGAACAACAACTCAAATTGGTTGGCTGATCCGCACGAAAGCGGGTCCCCTTCTTTGCTCAATTCCTCTATCCCTGCCTGCAACAAAGTTCAGAAAATTCAGAGTCATTCATTTGCCCCTGTCTGTCTCCTTGCTTCTTTCCTTCCGTCTGTCTGCAGTGAGCATTCCGACCATCCTAAGGAGTCAGTCAGTCAATCAGCAAACAAATGACTCTGTGTGTCTGTTCATCAACTCATTTCGTCTCAGTCTCCGCAAGAAGACAATGTAATAGAAAGAAATGGATCGAGGCCAGAGGGATAACCCCAGCTGTTGCCGATGCTCTTTAATTGTCATACAGACAGGCAGGCAGGTGCGCCTCCCTCCCTCCCTCCCTCCCTCCACTTAATTCCTACGAACACCGATTGCGCCCTCATGACCCATCCACCCATCCAGCCTGTCCTGTCTGGTGTTTCATGTGCTCCGTCCAAGAGAATCCAAACACAGACCATGTATGCGCCATGCAATTGTCTAGTTTGTCCATGCAGCAGCTTTCCCTTCCCTGTCCTTTCTTCCCTTTTTCGTTTCGTTTCCACCCCATCCTCTTTCTTTGGGACACTACTTTAGTGAATTGGCTTTTCCAGAAGACGATAAGGAATGCTATTCAGTCATATAGATGTTTCCTTGCTTTTCTGTTTCCTGCAGTGTCTAAGGAGATGAGCAGTCAGTCGAAAGGGTGAAGAGGAAAAGAGAGGAGGGGTAATAGATAAGATGTGCAGACGGATCTACATGGAAGTCGCTTCGATCAGTATGCTGAGATGTGGAAGAAGGAACGATTGTTTGTCTGTTTGCTTGTTCAATATGGCTTGGGTCCCAAAGAACATGTGTCTGCATGCATCTGTGTGAAGCTAGCTTCGAGTAGAGTCTTTGTGATGGAGATCCCTCGATCACTCTGGATTCATTCTCAACTGCATGTGTTGCGAATACACAGCAGACAGCTCCCAATACGATTTCGACTCATACATCTATCTGTATATTCAGTTCCATGCTCGTTGCCTTCACTGTCTGCAGTGCACGACCCCTACAAGAAGGACTGAACGGCATACTGATCCCTTTAACTCCACCTCCAGGTTTCCTTCCTTCCTTCCCATGGACAAAGAATGAACGAAGCACGTGAGAAATTAAGGGACGAAGCATAGCTGCTCACATCAATCCGGGTGGAGGGAGGGATAAAGGGAGGATGAACAGGATGAGAGGATCGAAAGGAAACTTAAAAATCTAAAAAAGGCTCTATTAGAATTGAATGACATAGAATTCAGGTAGAGGGGGGTGCTAGAAAGATGCAATCATGTCCATAAGACCACTAACACTCAAAACAAACAAACAAACAAACACACCACCCCCCCCGCTGTTCGTTACACACTGACGCAAACAGTGGTATTTTTGTGGAGCAGGGGCGATGCAGATGATACAACAACCACGATACAAAAACAAACTAAATAATGCCCCTGGATTAAGCAAAACGGGAAAAGTCAATCGTGAAAGGCCTCTGGAGCTGCGAGTTTCGAACATATTCGTTTTTTAGATGACTTTACCACATTCAAAAAACTCTACTGCATTGTTAACCGATCCAACGACTCATCTTCTAACCCAATGTGCAATCGTACAAACAGAATCAAGCTTAAAAGATGTGAATCAACGATGATCATCATATAATGAAATATAATTCAAATATTTAAAATATTATGTTACACACAGTAATGTTTTGTTACAAAAACTTAAATTACATGGTACGACATATAGTTTTAAAGATGCGGCTAGATGCGGTTCACCGTTTTTATTATGCTTTGTTTAAAAGAAAATAGAGCCTGATACATTATGTGTTTTTTTACTTCTTTCTTTTTTTCTGCAGACTGAACCTCTCAGACAGATCCAAACTGTTAGACCAAGCAGACCAGCCATTGCATAAGGCATTACTTTAAGACAGACATAGACAGACACAAACTGTTTGATACTAAGGGGTTGAAAAGGTGCCACTTGGACCATCAGTACTGGACTTCATGCAGTAGAAGAAATAGGAAGAAAACAAGACCGGAAGAAAATATTTGCTTTCTGTTGCTTTTATATATATTTTAATTTTTCAAGTCATAATCACTTTTAAAAGAAATTTTTTAAGTCATAATGATGTTCAATGCATTTGGTTTAGTCTATAATTATTTCCGTTTTTTTTTGGCTTATTTGGGCCCCTGCGGTATATGCCCTGGCCGTGGTCTGCCGCGGGCCCGGCGCAGGGTTCCGCACACGGCGCCGAATCGGATCGCATGCGCATGGGCGGGCGGCCCGGCGGCGGCCGGCACATGGATATATCGTGGCGGTGGCATGCACACCGTGTCTCAAAACGAGACACGTGTTGCATGGCTGCAAACAACACCAATGAGACACCTGACATGAGAAACACTGCAAGTTGATTTATATGGTTAAAGAAGGGGAACAGGGAGATGGTGGACACTCCTTTATTCCCCGATCAATGAACAGCGTTTCCATTGATAGATAATTCTCTGATGAATTAAACGTCAATGCATGACGGTCCATCGTTTCCGTGTTCCGCTGCAGACTGAGTGACTCACAAGCAACTTCGGCACTCCCTCATATCTTCTGTTTAGAAAATCTGCTGCTTGTCGCTGTTTCTCCCCAGCAACATCGAGATGTCGCAACAGACGTATATAACAACAATTTATCACTGCAGTCATTCTGTTGACACAGTTTTTTGCTCACCGTCTGTCTGTTTCTTCCTCCTGTTCATTAGAGTAGAGATGCGCAGTGTTTCTAATTAAAGCCTGGCCTTCAACTTGCAGCGTGACAATGCATTTAATTTGGGTCTTTCACCCTCTTTCTGTTTAAAACATGTGCAGAGAGAGAGACGAGCAACTGCTGAAAGAAAACCGCAAACTCTCTGAAGAACTGGAGGAGTACAGGAGGGCAGACGAGCGAGCAGAGGAGGAGAAAGCAAGGTGAAAATTGTTCTTCTGTTCGTTTGGATACTGTCTGCAATAGCTAGGGGCCTTCATTGCATTCCGACAATCACATCTCATCATATATGGCTGGCAACTCTAGCGCAAGCTGAATTCCTGTCTAACAATGTCCCAGAGTTGGCACTGCTTCAAAAGTTGGCTTTCTCCCTGTCTGCCTTCCTATTTCAAACAACCAGATTTCAAATCCAGAAAGGCAGCACAGGTAGACAGGCACACATGTGTATAGTAAGACAAGCTAAGCCAGGCCGAGCAGGCAGGCAGAGGGAGTCCGACAGGTAAACAGAGGAAGAGAGGAACAGGCAATAGTTGGGCAGTAAATATTGTCATGGAAAGAAGGTTGATTACTGGTTGTCTTCTCATTCTATGATATTCTACATGCAGAGGCTATACCAAAGAGTATGCCGAGTTTGTGAAGAAGCGGGGATCAAGTGCTGAAAAACAAGGACCAGAAGAAGCCCATACAGGTTCACTCGCCACACACGCAGTGATATCAGGTTGCTGCAGGCAGACAAACTCGTTAATGGGGGGTTGTCGAGTTTCTGCGCACTCTTGAACCGGTCTAGAGGCGGCTGATCTTAAAGTACACCATCACGATGACTGGAGGATACCGCAAGGGGAGGGGGAGGACAAAGATCAGCAAGAAGGCCTTCTTGACCAAGACGGCTATCAGTGGTATGGTCAACATGGACAACCTCCTTGCGGGGCGCATCAAGATGGCTGATACAGAGCCATATCCCCTGCTTAAAGCACTCGTCAGTCAATGAGGTGTAGAAAGTGAAGAAACATGAGACAAAACCCACTGTGAACCTTCCCTCAATTCTTTCTTCTCCATGCTAGCTTGTATGTAAGTGTCTGTGGTGACCGTTTCCCTTTTGTAACATGCTTAGCCATGCGCTTTCCATTTCCCTTTCCATTTCTCTGCCCTTCCTTCTCTTTTTGCCCATCCAATCTTTCTGTTTCTCTACGATTCTCCCTCCATCAAGTTTACTTCATGATTTTTCTGTTAAATTTCATGCAACCTCATGTTTGTTGACTAGTGTGCATACACCTGATAACCTATTGATCAGCTTCACTTTTTACTTAATTGTCATACAGCAGCCACCCGATACGTGTTTTCCGAGACTAAAGTTTTCATCTTGGCAGACTGAGTGTGACTGACATAAGTCTATGAGCAGATCTCCCTCATGGAAATCCCTAGGGGGAAGACGGAGCCCGTCTTCGAGTTCGATCCACAGCAGGTCCGTGATGTGCTGAAGGATGAGAAGCAGGACGTGGTGATGCTCTTCCGCACCCTTCTCTAAGGGAGCATCAAAGATTTGGCGCGGGAAGTGAGGAAAGGGCGGGCCATGGCCATCGGATGGGGGCAGGACAGCAAGTCAAAGTACTGTGTCTGTCTGACGACCTTCTTGCAGTGGCTAGAATGCAACTGCTTTGGTATCGGACAGACCCGTCAGTTCCCCTCTTTTTCTCTCTTACCATGGATGCGTTTGCGTCTTGATTCCATATGGTAAAGTGTTTGTTCGACTCCAGGGTATTCAACGTAGCCTGATCTTTCTTCTTTAAAATTGCGTACTTCGTTTTCTCAAGCTTTTTTGTCTGCGCGTCCTCCAAGTCTTGTCAGTGTCTCGAGAGAGTTTGAATTTCGATTTCTCGGCTAACCAGTGGGCCCATTATATGTGCACACTATTTCTTGCCTGTGCATCAACAAAAACGGAGATCTGCCTGACTGCGCGCTTTGCTTGTTCCCCTCTTCCGTATCTGTATGTCCGTCTGCCTGCCTGCCTGCCGGCTTGCTTGCCTGCCTGTCTATCAATGTAAAGTGAAATCGGAAAACGAGCTTCTTCCTCTGGTTTGCAGCCTTCACTCACCCTGCCAACTCATACTGGGACCCTCCAGAGATGGCAGAGGGATTCATCACCCTAAGGTCAGTGTCCTTTCTTTGCTTTCTTGTCCTTTTCTTATATTGACATAACCATCTGCATGTCCGTATCGGTTTCTGCATGTAGACCTTACGCTTAGTGTCTCTGTATACAATAGTCGACGAGAGACAAACTCCACGGTCAATTGGCAAGGAAACAAATGATCATCGCACGCTGCTTTCATCCATTAGTAGCCCTTGGCTATGCAGGTCGGTCATCTTTAAGGACCTGCCGGAGGCGGAGAAACGGCTCTCCAAGGTGACCCTGAGGCACACGCCCCCCTACGGGGCGCGATACTGCAGCTACTGTCTGTGCTACGCGTAAGTCAGATCACCTTCACATCAGATTTGTTTTGGAAAGTCAACGGCTATTTGATGCCGAGAGTCTTTCTGAGAGAGCCACCTTTTGTGAATCCCTCCAATCTTCTCCTCTTTATGACTAAGTCTTTTTTCCCGCATTTTATCAAATTATGGGGATTTTTCTGTGGACTGTTATATAGATACTAAGACAGGTAGTGGTGGCAACTCAAGCCATTCAGGAATGCGTTGGCATGACGGACCGAAAAGCGGCAGGCAGGCCGGTAGATAGATAGCCAGACAAATATAAAGACAGGCGGAAAGGGACACATCGATTCACTTGCACAGACAAAGAAGGAAACAGATGGAGAGAAGGGGGGGAGGGTTATGCTGGGGCAAGGGCAAAAAGGCAGGGTAGTACGAGGAAAAGAGGAAGAAAAAGAGAAAAAAAGAACTCCTACCAATTGTTGGGTTGAAGAGCTAGCCGGAGAAGGTTGCAAATTTGTTTACAACGCAGAAGAGATGATCTTTTGAGCAAAATCTTGCTTATAGTATTGAAAGGGTCAGTCGCTGCTCGTTGTCTGTTCGTACTTGCAATTACTCATCAATGCGGGATTTGACTGTATCTGCAAGAGCTGTCACCAGTTCGCACATCTGGCAATCCACGCTTTCCGTGAGTCTCCTTTCTTCGACCCATGCTTTTGGACTTCTACCCCTTCTCCTTCTCCTTCCCCTTCTTGTCCTCTTCCTCCTTCTTCTTCTCCTATTTCAGAGAGTCTTCTTCTTGTGGTGCTTCTCTTATATCGCGTCTTGATTATTTCTGTTGCATGCAGTTGGAAAGAATTGGAAGTCGCTGACCAGACCGGATGAGTTAGAACTCCCTCCTGAGGCTTGGAAGAAAGTCAGTCTTCGATCACAACGAGGGATCGAGGGAGGGCTGACACTTAAGAATTATGACCCGTCGCTCTCGCTTTGTCCTGATTTATCTCTGTTTAGGAATTCTCTTGCCTGTCTGTTCGAAGTTTCGCCTGATCGATAACCTATCCACTTACAAAATTTTGAGTCTATTAGACAATCGTATTCTCGATTTCTCTTTCGGAGAGGTGAGCATGCAACAATCATGCGTTTTTAGATTGAAACGTCTTTTTTGGATGATCAAAGGTAAGACTCCACTTTGATAGTTTATCTCTTTCCGCGGGCACTTCCCTTCTTTTCCGGTCGTCCTCTCCTTCTGTGTGTAACCTCTGGTTTTTTTAGTCGGCTCCTTGCATACTTTTCTGTACACCCCCTTTCTTGCTTGCCCTTGAGCCTCTTTACATGTCGTTTCTTCTTCTTGGTTTTCTCGTACTGTCCTCTTACATCTTACCACTTCAGCAAGCATCCATGCATGTTGACCAACTGCCCGCCTCACTGATTCTCCTGAGCTTGCTGGCCTCCCTGCTTACTTGTCTGCCTGTCTACCGGCCGGCCTGAATCTGCTTGAGTACCGGTGTCCACTCCTTTATCTGACTGCCTGTCTGTCTACCTGACTGCCTGACTAGCTGAGTGCCTAACTAGCTGACTGCCTCACTGCCTGATTGCCTCACTGCGTGACTGCCTGACTTCGTGTCTGACTGCGTGTCTGCCTGCCTGTCTGTCAGAATGTGTGACTGCCTCGATCTCTCTCGGAAAAGAAGAAGAAACATATAGTCTGTCTGCCTCTCTCTCTCTCTCTCTCTCTCTCTCTCTGTCTGTCTCTCTCTATATGTGTGTGTGTGTATGTGTGTGTGTGTGTGTGTGTATATATATGTGCATCTGTGTGTGTACGCTTATATGTGTGTGTATGTGTATATGTGTGTGCGTGCATGTTTATTTGTCTATCTTCCTGCCTGTCTGCCTTGCTGTCTGTCTATCTATCTATCTGTCTGTCTGTCTCTCGGTCTGCCTGCCAATTCCTGGCTGCAGGTTTTCCTCCCAGCCTGTTTGATGCTGTTTCTATATGTCGTTGTCCCTTAAATGCGTGAAGCTCGTGCCTCTTAGGTTCTAGTGTAGGAGTTATGAAACCGTCTCAACTGGTATCTGTAGTACAGTGTTGTGACAGTCTTTGACTCTGTGTTTGTGCACGTGTGTGTTTGGTTTCTCAAGAATGCTCGCTATACGTGTGATGAATACACGGTCTGTGACACCGTGGACTGCTTTGTGTGAGCTGATTCATCTTTTTAACTCAATTTTGCCGTCTTTTAATTGCTCTGCAGTACAACAGGTGTTTCTTTTATTGCAAGCAGATGCACTTTTGCTGTATTGGGGGGAACTTGACGATATGCTGCGGGATCTTTTGTGTTGAAAGAGAAAGGAAGGAGTGACAGTTGGTGGGGGGGTAGTTCAAACGGCGTGAATAAGCAAATAAATCATGCAGTTGTTGGGCAGATGCGACGAAGCTCAACAATGCATAACAGGAGGAGCCCCAGGCCGAAGCCTTCTGCAGCAGCAGCAGCAACACTCGGTAGCCTGCCAGCCTTTCACCGCCTCCCAGGTGGCGCCCAGAGCCCTCACCGAAGTAGCAGTAACAAGAAGAGACGCAGGATGCAGAGAAAGGGAGAAGAAGGGGGAGAGAGAAAGAGATGGATGCAGAAGAAGTGGGAAAGGTCTTTGACAGCCCTCCGCTATGGATTCCTGACTTTCGCTCGAACACCGGTCGATCAATCAATGCGCAGCCGCGTGCGTGCATTCGAAGAATCTCCATGTACTGGCCAGCTGGGCGTTTTTTTTTTTTTATGCATGAATCCGACTGAATGTTTGTTTGTAGACTGTTTATGGACTCTTTTGTTGTCTTTTGTGATTGCTCTGGAGTGATGATGAGTAGTAGGGAGGCGAAAGGTTGGGGGACGGTCGAGACTCAAGACCTGGGGGGTCTATGCAGCCTCTGTTTTTTGGGGGCCGGATCTTTTTCTTGGCAGAGAGTGACAAGAGACCGACTGGTGAGATTGACAAGTATCAGAATGGAGGGAACATACTAAATGAGGGGGGAAGATGGGGGGCACTGCCAGGGGAGAATCGCTTCGTGGAACATTCACCAGGCGGGGGGGTGTACGTTGGAGGGTTCAATCTTGGAAGGAACGAGGTATATAGACTTACGTGAACTTGAAAGACGGAATTTAAGACAGGCTTGCTACCATTTGACAAATTCAAAAAGGTAGGTGAGGAGCGTACTGCCGGCCAGTGGGGGAAGAGTCTTTTAGAGGTCGCCCCCGCAATAGGATAGGATCTAGGATCGGATAAAATAATAAATTTGGGAATTTTTTAAATGGCTGTTCAAAATTGTTCCACTGGCAAACATGTATCTGTAATGCTCGTTCCGGAGCTTAGCGCCCCAGCTAGCGCCCCACTTGTAGCTGGGGTTAAGCATATTCTTTAACTGATGAACTACCTAACTAATTTAGATTAAGATTATAATTTGATAGATTGAATTTATGTTCAAAGAATTGGTTTCCTTGCTACCCTAGGGATAGGACGATATGATAGGATTTTATGTTCCAAGAATCTCCGCGGTCCACTACCAGGTATCAGCTTATACCAAAATCAAATGTCTAATGTTAAGGCTTCTCAATGGTACTATGCATGTGCCTATAAGCATGCGCATGCTCTTAAACCATAGGGGTTACGGTACGACAACATTCATCTCTAGATTCGTCTAAATATTTGTTTATTACCAATCATATAACAGTAAAATTATATTAAGAATAAATTAACAACATATTATTAAACACTTGAATAAATTAACAGCTGACAGCTGTTTATCTAGCTGTTTATTCAGCTAGTCTAAATGACTTAGTAAATGGCTTAGTAAATGGCATGAAATGCAGCCTAAGTTACGTTATAACTTATGTATCTCATAACCAAAAGAAGGGCTTCCCAGGCTAGGCGTCGGCTAAAAAAAAAAAAAGAAAAAAAAAAATAAGCGATCTGGGGAGATTTTTTTTTTCTTTCTTTTTTACTTTTTTACCTTCAACAACACTTAACAACAGTTGTGCAACATAGTATCAACAACACCTGTGCAACACTTGAACAACAGTTGCTAGAACAGTTGTTTGACTCAAAAAAAAAGAAAGAAAAAAATAAAGGGTTTGGGGGGATCTTTTTTTTTTGTTTCTTTAGCCGACGCCTAGTCCCCAGGGGCCCGGAGGGGGAAATTAATCACATGCATGTACATGCATGCAAAAAAATAAATATTTTTTTTATGTAAAATCTATAGTGTAACATGCCCCAAAGATGAGAATCCATAATCATTTGTTTTCTTGTATATATTTGTTGGTCATCTGTAGAATTAATAGTAGAAAGAATTTTAGTTATAATTGACTTACTAACTGTCTGACAGTGTGGAGTATTTCATTTTGACTGATAAATGGATCGATCCCTCCTCTACTTGCATCATGCACTCTTTTTGGCCCGAATCCCCAACGTACCCAATTCGCAATCGAGAGGTGCATGGGCTTTTGCCGGATCCATCATTGGACTCTTTGATTCATTCATTCTTTCTTTCATCCATCCAATACCCGAACATTCATATGCTCACGCTCTTTCCCACCATGCATACGTGAATCACTGTTGTCTGCTACATACGCATGACAGACGTTGTGCATGCAGAGGCTCTTTTGCGAAGAAGAGAAAATCCGAGAAAAAGAAAATGATGCATCGAATCGTTCTACAGCTGCACTTCTTTCTACAGCGGTCATCTACACAGACTTTCTTCGGAAAACTGCTGATGGGTGTCTGTTTCAGAAAATCTTTTGAGTTGGATTCGAGAAGAGTTCATGATAAAATCAGCCAGCTATGCAGCTTTGCGAGAAGTGAAACGGTCTGTTTTTTTCGTCTTCAGAAAGAGAGAAAGACTTGTTTGAAGGAAGGACAGACAGAAAGAAGTCAGATCAAACAGACACCTCTGACATTCGTTCAGGATGCACCTTCAAGGGACTTTTTTCTTTTGTTTTTTTTTGGGTTTGTTCATTGATGGTTTGATCCATTCATTTGTTTACGAGGGTCGGTTCGGGTACAGAAAATACGTCAATGTCGTTTGAAGAGAGAAAAAGAGGCCTGGCTGCAACGAGTAGTCTGACGTCGAATACATTCACACAAGCAGAAAAGAGCAACACTGATCAAAAGAAGAGAAGAGAGAACGGTGCCTCCACTGCGCCATGACATGAATCCATCGACTTCCTTCCGTCCTTCCTCATTCTTTACATTCAGCGATTGATTGTACAGAACAACGCTTGAAAGAATGATTCCAAGCACGCATACAAGTCTCCCCTGAACTAGGGTCAGAACCATCGGGGAGGAAACTGCTCATCTCCTTCTCCTCCTCCTCCTTCCCCCTCATTCCCTCCTTCTTCCCCGTCTCCCTTTTCTTCATTCCCCCCCTCCCCTTCTGCTGGTTGGTCTTGCACCTCTGTCATGAATGCTCCAAAGAACCCCCCTTCCTGTTCTTTTGTTTCCTCTTCTTTGGGTTCTCCTGGGGCCTCCGCGGGGGGGCTCTGGGGCTTTTCTTCCGATTCATCTTTTTTCTCCCCCTCTTCTTCCTCACCCTTTTCTTTCTCCTCCCCGTTTCCTGTCTCTTCTCCTTCCTTGTTGTCCTCAATGTTGAAAGTGGTGAGGAACCCGAGAGGACCCGATGCTTCCTTTTCGTCTGTCTTCTCTTTCTCATCAGCAGTATCACCCTCAGCAGGTCGATCCTCCCCTTCCTGCTCATCCTCTCCTCCTGTTGCAAATCCCAAAAATCCCCCCGTGTTATCTTCTTCCTTCTCGTCCTTCTCTTTATCTTCCTCCCCTCCAAAATCAGTAAGAAACCCACCGTCAGTTTCGTTCTCCAAGTCTTCCTTCTCTTTCTCTTTCTCTTTCTCATTCTCTCCGTCTTCATCTCCCTTTTTGTCCTCTTGCTCTCTGTCAAACATGTCCAAAAACCCTTCCTTATTCTCCTCATTCTCTTTCTCTCCTTCCCCCTCTTCCTCCTCACCATCATCTCCCCCACCTCCTCCGGGGGGACCATCATCAAGATCCTCGTTGTAGGGATCGTTGTCGTCTCCTCTCACCCCCCCCGCATCGTGGTCAGACCATCTGTCTATCTGCTCCCTCCTCTCCCTTTCACGTTCAGCAGCCTCTTCTTCCATCCGAGCCCTCCTCAACTCCTCCGCTTCCAACTCCCACGACTCTCTGGACTGACGATCTTCCTCTCCGTCAGACTCATCGGCACCTGGAGAACCTTTGCCAGAGGCCGAAGGCGTCTCTCGTGCGGGCAACCCCATTTTCTCCCTCACTTCGTCGAGCTTTCTTCTCTCTTCTGCCTCTCGTCTCTTCAAACGAACACTTTCTGCTGCGGACATTCGGAAAGACTGCATAGCCTGCTTTGACCTCTCTTGACGCTGCCTCTCCATCCGGGTCTCTACTGCCTCCAACGTTCTCCCTGCCTCCGGATGATTTGTGACATGATTCAATAATTGAATCTTGCCCTTCACAGCATCAATGTACATGTCTGCAACTTGCACATTCTTTCTCACGCTGTTGGCAGTCTTGCGGTGGCGTTGTCGTCTGAACCTTAGCCTCTCCTCCGCTGCTGCTGCTTCCTTCTCGAGTTTCCACAAGGACTCTGCCACCTCCTCTACCTTGTTGGTCTTCAGCTTTCTGTCAGGGGCCCCCTCCAGCCATTCGAGGACGTCGTGGAGACGGGAGAACTCTTCGTCCAGTCTCGCACGGTAGACCTGGATGAATGTGCACAGACATCATGTGCACACGTAGAGACGTACCGGGAAATACACGTACACGCACACAGAAGCATAAAGAGAGACGGAGAGAGAGAAGAGTAGGGGTCCTGGAGAGAGACGGGTGTGGTTTGTGGGCGTCTTTTTCAAGGGGGTAAAATCAAAAGAGCGGATGAATAGAGAAAGGTGTTTTTCTTCTTTTTTGATCTTCCGTCTCTGTGTTGGTTCCCTCAGGATTTCCTCATCTCCTGACTTGGGTCCCCGAAACTGTTCCCTTCCCCCCGAAACGACAGACAAGAAAGAAACTTTTCTTCCAATGCAATTAATTGTCTGACCGACCGACCGCGTTGATTTCCTTCCTGCCCTCTATGTCGTCCCTCAGAAATTCGCTCGCGTCCTTCCTTGCCCGAAGCATCCTGAGAAAAGAGCATGCATTTACTCTCATAAAGAATTGAATGAATCATGAGTATGAAAGTAAATGCAGAAACTCGCTGGCGTCCTTCCTTGCCCGAAGCATCCTGAGAAAAGAGCATGCATTTACTCTCATAAAGAATTGAATGAATCATGAGTATGAAAGTAAATGCAGAAACTCGCTGGCGTCCTTCCTTGCCCGAAGCATCCTGAGAAAAGAGCATGCATTTACTCTCATAAAGAATTGAATGAATCATGAGTATGAAAGTAAATGCAGAAACTCGCTGGCGTCCTTCCTTGCCCGAAGCATCCTGAGAAAAGAGCATGCATTTACTCTCATAAAGAATTGAATGAATCATGAGTATGAAAGTAAATGCAGAAACTCGCTGGCGTCCTTCCTTGCCCGAAGCATCCTGAGAAAAGAGCATGCATTTACTCTCATAAAGAATTGAATGAATCATGAGTATGAAAGTAAATGCAGAAACTCGCTGGCGTCCTTCCTTGCCCGAAGCATCCTGAGAAAAGAGCATGCATTTACTCTCATAAAGAATTGAATGAATCATGAGTATGAAAGTAAATGCAGAAACTCGCTGGCGTCCTTCCTTGCCCGAAGCATCCTGAGATGATGAGAGACAGAAGGACGAAAGACAGAAAGGACATTCCGAATGCACGTCAGTGTGGAGAATCTTGGGCCAGAGCTCGGTGGCTCTATCTGACGGTCTGACAGGAAGGAAGGAAGGAAGGAAGGAAGGAAGGAATTGGAGGCAGGCAATAAATTCCTCAATGAATCAGGGAAATCCCCCACGAGTACGCACTTTTTGGTCGTTTCCAAATCTTCGCTTCTCTCTCTCTCTCTCTCTCTCTCTCTCTCTGTGTGTGTGTGTGTGTGTGTGTGTGTGTGTGTGTGTGTTCGCGCGCGCGCAAATGCGCGTGCGTGTGTTTGCCTGACTCGCTTCGTGCCTAACTGACTTGACGTTGACTGGAGCTGGAGGAACGATGTGCGAGGCTGCCAATGGAGGTGGCGTCTCTCCTCTGTCCTTGCACTCCTCTTCCACCTTCCTTCTGCTCTCCCTGTTGGCCCTGCACAACGCCCGGAGGTGTCTGATGCCCTCATGGCGTGCGCCCTCGCGATTAGTCTCCAGGGGGACGGTGGGGGGGTGGTACTGTCCCCCTGAGGGCCTGTCTGGGACGGGAATTGTAGATGCCTGGTAGGCAGACGGAGTGGGAGAGGCCCAGCGACACTGGCCGTGGTAGAGCTCTTTGACCAGATCGCCATAGCTGCAGTGTTGGCGGAAAGGGAAGGGCGTTGCTCATCAATCTTTGCTGCTTTGGACTGGAGATGACTGGAGGGGGGTGACGATTCGCTTTTTCGCTCACACACCTTACGTTGACTGAAAAATATGGGTTTTTACAAACCATGCATTTACTTTCATACAGAATTCTGTATTGAACTAAATGCGCTCAAACACCTTCCGTTGTCTGAACAGTTTGGGTTTTTACAAACCAAAAGCAGCAGAGATGAAGGCAAACAGACAGATCACGAAACAACAAAAGCACACAAACTCTCTCTCTCTCTCTCTCTCTCTCTCTCACACACACACACACACACACACACACACAGAGAGAGAGAGAGAGAGAGAGAGAGAGAGAACCGCCTGGACACACACATACAGAGAGAATTAAAGGGAAGAAGGCATGGGCTGACTGACTGACTGACTCACTGACTGACCGTAGTCGTTCCCTGACTCTCTCAACCTTTTCTGCCTCCCTCTGTTCTTCCATTTTCCTCTCGTCCTCCTCCCTTTCCTTAATTCGGACTGCCGCTTTTGAGGGCTCTCCCACAAGGGCTCGGAGGTCCTTCTCGTGCCTGCATGTGCACACGTATAAAATTTATTAGCATACACACATGCCTCTATGTAAGCAACGAAATTCTATTTGGAAGACTTCCTGAGGCATTGGGACAAACTTAGAAGGGATCCGATGGAACAATGAATGCAATCGTCAGCCAGTCAGGGATGGAGAAGAAACTTTTCTCACAGCTAGTTCAATTCTTGAAGAAAAGAAGTAATGAAGAGGAGGACCAGGCCCGGCTCCACAAATCGAATGACATGGTCAATCCTGCGCTTGAAAAGTTTGGACAAGCGACGAATTTCTCATTTCATCATTCCGCATGTCCTTCTTCACTCCCCCTCACTGACTTATCCATTTCCTGCTGCTCCTCCTCCCTGATCCCCTTGAGGCGCTCCATCAACTTCACATGCCCAGCGTCGTAGAAGAGCTGGTGCTCGTCGAGTTTTCCTTTGGAGACGGGGGGGTACTTCTTCAGTTTCTCCTGAATGGATGGATAGACACACGGATGGATGGATGTGCACAGGAATCAAAAGAACGTAAGACTTAATTGTCTGTCCTTTTGTCTGTCTGTCTATTGATGCGCAGCGAGCCATCCGACAGATCGCCTTAGACGCGAAACAAAACAGAGCAGAAGGAACGGCATCAGAAGGCAGAAAGAATCTGCCGAACAAAAGAGTTTGGTCCTAGCTCTTCTTCTTTTTCCTTCTTTGTCTCTCACATCCACGCACACTCAACCTTCCCTCTCCCCCCCCCCTCCTTCCCTTCACTCACCTCCCGGTACTCTTTGGCCTTCTCTATTTGCTCCCTCCGCACTTTCTGGTTGTATTTCCTCTTCAGGATTTGATGGAGGCGCCCCCCTGAGAGTTTCGCTCGGATGTCCTGCATATTCCATCAAATCATACAAACACTCTCACATACCCAATGCAATTCAATCGAACTCTCCATGATGGAGAGCCCCGCATCGATCCCCAAGATGTGGATGGGAGGGAGGAAGCATCACTGATGCTTACCTCATGGAAACAAAGGGTACAACATGAGTGGTGGATCGAACAGCGAGAGCAGGTTGCAGTCTTGAATGCACTTTTGCTCTTGCGGCATGCAATGACAGGTCCATGAAAGAAAGAAGACGACACCTGTGTGTTCTCATCTCGCGGAATGAGGTGCGAAACGAATGATGCCCGCTCAGAGACCTACAAACATACAGACCTTCATTTTCTCCTCTATGAGGTTCTTGAGTCTTTCCCTCTCTCTCTTCCTGCTGTGTCTAAGGTTTCGTCGCCTGATGAGCTCCTGGCGCTTCTCGTGGGCCATCTGCTTGACGGCCTCCTCCCTTCTCAGACGATTCTGCAGAAGCAGAAGAAGAAGAAGAAAAAAAAGAAGAAGCAAACAAGACACAATGGAGAACGAAAAGCGGGCGTGCAGGCAGGTAGATAGATAGATGGATGGATGGACAGACAAGCAGGCAGGCAGGCAGTCGAACAGGCCGGCAGGCACATGGGTAGATGGAGGGGGAGATTCTCACACCCAAAAGCGTAAACCCTGAACAGGGAGAAGAGCCTATATATTCCGTAAACTGACTGACTGACTGACTGACTGACTGACTGACTGACGTCTTCGATTTCTGACTGCACTCGTTGCCCCTCCATGTCCTGAAGTTGTTTCATCCTCTGGGTGTGGAGTGCTGCCTTTCTCTGCCAGTGTCGCACCTTCCTTCGTGCCTTCTCCCTCAGTCTCTGTTCCTCGATGGCGTCGTACTCTGCCATCAGAGTGTAGCCTGGGGTGTAGCTCTGCATGGTCTCATAGTCAGACAGGAGGACAGGACGCCATGGAGGAGAGGGGGTCTTCCTCTCTGTGGACCTGTAGGGAGAACGGCGGGGCGTGATCGGGGTCGTCATGGGACCTTCTCCTGTTTCCCTCTTTGGTCTGGTTGGTTCTGGGCTTTGGCGAGGAGTTTTGAGAAGGATTTAAGCGGATTTAGATTCTTTTGGGTTCTGTTTGGAGTGTGGTGGTCTTCTGTGTGTAGTTCCTGGGGTGTCGGACAGATGTTTCCGGATCTTTCACAGGACTCTCTTTAAGGGAAGTGTCAGTCTGATTTGGTAGGGACGGACGTTTGTGTTCGAAAGAGAACGTCTGACGGAACGGATTGATGATTCATTCGCATTTTCAGAAAGGGTCTTCGCTCATCTACGACTCAGCAGTATGCCAGAAGGTCAGCGTCAACCTCCGCGAGGGGTCTTGTGACCTTCTCAAAAGGATGGATGAAGAGAACCTGTCTTACCTTGATTTGCATGCATGCTTTGGATCTCATATGCATGCATCCGTGTGCACGCGTACGGGACGCGCGGGCGTCTGAAGAAGCTGTTATGCGTTTTTTTTTCTGTGGGCCTCTTTGCGCGTGAGGAATGGTGAGGAATTGCCCTCCGAGGCGCATGCACTCTGTATTCAAACTTTATTATATAATAATTAATTTTAATTTTTTTTTCATGCATGCATGCGGATCGATCGATCGATCGATCGAGTCGCGATCAATGCATGTATGATCGAATCGATCGATGACAGCCAGATGACCCAACTACTCTGATTGCAGGCCGGGTTCTGCAGACTCGGACGCAGACCCTCAGAGAATCAGATTTAGACGCACCGACTGCACGAGCACATTTACCCAACCTGGTTGCTTCGAGTCGTGAGGATCGATCAATTGTTGAATTGAACGATCGAACGATGTTGAAGGAGGAGGGCGAGTTCGAGAGACGCCCCACAGCTCCCCGCCTGGAGCTGGAGCGGGTTCCCATGGATCCCAAAAAATTTGGGAACGAACAATCGCCTGCGAGCAGAAGCGAAAGGGTACCTCTACAGCAGAGAATGCTTGCAGACATGGAAGGCTTCATTCTCAAACAGGACAATTCAGAGTGCTGCAGGTGCTGCTGCTGCCAGCCCGAAATCGATTGGCGCGTCTACAGTTACCGGGAGGACTTTTCTCATGAGGACCTTCGCGATTTCAAGACCCTTTTTTTCGTCAAAGAAAAGTCCCCTTGGTGTGGACGAGCTTGCTCCTACTGCACGCCAGGCGCCCGTCCAATCACGTACGAGGTCTTTTCAGGCACTCAACCCGTGGGAGTTCCCGTAATGACCCACCGGAAGAGGGCAACGAACGGCGTCAACGTTTTCCTTCTAGCCACTGACGGGGGGAGCATTCGAATTCCGTGCTGCTGCAACCTGCCCTACCTGGAGACTTGGAAGGGCGAAGAACTGCAGGGAAGGACCCGGTACCTGTGCGATGAGATGTGCTGTGTGCCGAAGTACGCAGTCAGCGATGCCTCCGGACGAGAGAGGTACAGAATTCGTCCAGACACATGCTGTCTTGGTTGCTGTGTGGCATGCAAGTGCGACGGGAAGAACAGCAAGTGTTGCCGGATCCCTTTCTATCTGAGAGACCCTCAGACCGACGTGAAGATCAACAACGGGAACGTTGCGATTGAGGATCGGTACGTCATGCATTTGATCCGTTTACTCTGATTTACACTGGTTCGAATTCCTTCCATATTCTTTATTTGCATGTAAAACATCCTGGCATCATCCCTCTTGTGCGTTGGGCGTTGTTGCTTCGAGGTTTCTGCTGTTGCCTCTTCCTTCTCTCTGTTGCTGATTGATGAATTTCTCATGTGTTCCGAACTCATGCACCCTTTTCACGAGAGCCGTTGGATGGCCTCACTGTCCCTCCCGCACTCACACTCAGAATGATAGAGAAATTTGATCATGCATTATAGGCTTTTGTGATTTTTGGCCGGAAGGTCAGAGATTTACATGGAAGTACGTCTTGTGTTCGTTTGATCGATGGGTGAGTTGATTGAACGTCCTTACCCAGCTTTTCTTAGTGCTTGCCGAGAATGGGTCGTTGCTGGGAGTTGCAGCCGGGGCATTTGGGTAACCTGCTACGCGGCTATATGATGGTGACAGCGCCGCACTCCATGAATTGGCTACACCGGGCAATGGTAATGAAGATGACGGGGGATGCATCTGTCCATTTGAACATTCAACAACTGTAGCTGTCATACTGAACTTTGGCCGATCTTTCCGGTTCTATATTGGCATGCAGGTGGGCGGGGCTGAAGGCTGAGTGCTGCACTCGGAAGAACGTCTACGCGCTTCCCTTCCCTGACGATGCCGACGACCCAATGAGGAATGTGCTTCTCGGGGCTGCCATTCTGGTGGATGTGACTGTTTTCGAGCAAGACATCTAACCAACACAGCTTAGAAAATCTTGATTGTCTTGTTTTGGTAGCTCTGCTTCAACTATTCTCATTCTCTTTTACTACTTTACACGTTCAAGTAATACTATGCCTAGTGGTATACATTCAATTCATTCAATTCAAAAATTCAAATATATAGGTTTTTTCCTTCCAGTTTTTCTGCTAATTAACGCATGCAAATACAAACGTCCATACAAACATAAAATTAATTATTAAGAACGTGGTCATTATGAAACGCGTTAATTTATAATTTATAAAAAGCCTACTGAGTCAATTAATTTATATTATTGACAGTCTAGCTAGCACTCTAGTTGACAGTTCAAGGCTTACCTACAATAAAAGTGGTTATTGATGCTAGCAGTACTTCGATGATACCAGCTTGAGCAATGATAACTAGAATGCCAGTGCTATAGGTAAAATAATATTTAACCACAGTATTAAGTAATTTTTGTTTATTTATGCGCTTTTCTTTTATTCTGCGGTTATTAGTATAATCACTTCCGCTTTGAAAGCATAGATTTATGCCAGAAAAGTGTTTTACAAGGAGCACAAAGCCCGTTTAAATTGAAAGCCGTTTGCTTTTCCGGACCCCCCTCACTGAGATCCAAACGCATCTCTCCACTGCAGACAGATGAAAAGAGAATGATGTGCGTGCACAGAAAAGCACACTTGCACCACAAGAGAACATCCAGAAAATAAGGAGGAGGAGTAAATCGAGGTAGATGAAAAGGGGGCCTTTACACATTTATTTGGACAAATTAAAACGGATTCGGGACAGGCAAAAGGATACCAAATAGACGCGAGAGGATGTATCAAGAGAGTGCTGCGCGTATCAAAGTACGGCGATCGAAACCGAGTACCAAGAGAATCTTGCTTATTTTTTCGACAAGCAAAATCACGTTCCCCGCCTCCTTTTTTTAAAAGATGATTGTTGAGAAGAAACGCACCGACGCTTCGACAAAATGACTGACTGACCTTGAGGTATTTTTTGTTCGGAATCGTCGAGGAAGGACGCACCACCCGCAACGCTGCCTCCACATCTTCCCACACGACACACCCAGCTCCCAAACCTGGTTTCTCTTCTTCCTTTTCTTCTGACAGCCTGGGTTGCACTCCACTTTGAGCCTCATGCCCGCTTGGTTCCGTCCCCTCTCCTCTCACCCAGCTCTTCTCCTCGGTGTGGCGTGCGTCAATTTGGACTTCGGGGGCAACTTCTGCTGCTGCGAGTTTTTCTTTTCGACCCTTCTCTCTTCTTTGGTTCTCAAGGTGTTCACTCACTTCTGTGTGATCTTCTGATCGGGATCTGAGTTCCTCTTCGCCTCCCTCACTCGGTACTGCGACTTCTGTCGATGCCTGTGTAGACACAGTACAGCCATCTGAGGAAGGGACAGAGACAGAAGCGGCAAAGGCAGCGGGGGGAGCAGGGAAACGGATGACGGCGCGGGGACGTATTTTGGGTCGACGTTCTGACTGCGTGGCTTCTTTTCCATCGTTTGGTATGATCTTTTCTTTGTCTTGAATGTCGAATGCCTCTTCTTTCTCTCCCTCTACCGTGTCGTCCGAACAAGGGGCTGGCTTTTCTTTTTGCCGATTCCGAGTAACTCTAGCCTCAGTGTGGCGAGGAGGAACTCCCTTTCTCTCTCGTGCTCGCTCCTGTGCTCCCGACGTGAACCCCCCCAGACCGCCCCCTTTCCTTGCAGCTGCACGCTCCACCACATTGGACGAATTCGCAAAAGTGGAAGACAACTCTGGGGGAATATCCTCAGGCCGAAGGGACTCAGGGGATGACGCACTCTCAACCTTCGCAATCAGACGCCTGAGGGGTCGCATGGCGGCCTCCTTGCAGAGCATGCGGACGTCTGCTCCAGAGAAGCCTGGGCACTGGAGTGCGACCCTCTGACTGAAGGAAGCTCGGGGGGCAGGTTCTTCGCTCTCTGTAGTGTCGCCTTCTTCTTTCTTCTCTTCGTCCTTCTGTGGGAGTGTTAGTGACAGAGGAGTGAGGGGACTCTTTCGAGCCTCAGGGCTGTCTCCTGGACCCACGCCAATGGAGACATGAGCACGCGGCTGCTGCTGCTGTTGGTGTTTCTCCTGTTCGTGTTTGTTTTGCTGGATCGAATTGGTGTCTGCTTGGTGGTCATCTGAAGACACCGGGACTGGGGACTGCAGGGAGGCAGGCAGAGAAGAGCATGGACCGAAGTCATACAGGATCACGTGAACTTTTTTCACAAGAGTTATCAACCATCTGGCTATACATAAATTAATCTTTCTTCCAATCTTTCTCTCTCCATGGCTCTCCTTGATGCCATCAACAGAGCTAGGCGATAAGAGAGACAGGCAGACAAAGGAAAGGAGGGCCCGATGAACCAGGCATGCGTGCTGCTTGTTACGGTTCGGGAGAGAAGGCAGACAGAGAGATGGACGATCGTGATATATCAAAAAAGCGACCCGACCACGTCTGAAGCTCTCCCTGTCTTGGGCTAGCATATCCACACACACACACACACACACACACACACATACAGAGAGAGAGAGAGAGAGAGAGAGAGAGGCCTGCCTGGTTGATATTTCTGAGCTTCTTCCTGCAACTGACGGACGGACCTGGGAGAAAAAGTGGTCCACCATTTTTGTGCGCGCCCTTTCATCTGGGAGGTCGGCCAGAATCTGCAAGGAAAGAAGAGAGAAAGAAAGAAAGAAAGAAAGAAAGAAAGGAAGGAGGGAAGGGCAGGAGGAATGAGGGGGGAAAAAGACCTCACATGATGCGGGCCTCCCTTGGTTTTTCATGATGCTTCGTGGCTTCCCGAGTCCGAAAGGTAGGAAGAAGACCAGAAGGAGCAGGACGCAAGCAAAGACGTTCGTTCACACTTCCTTGCTTCCGGTACAGTCTCGTCCGTCAGCCGTTCTTTTCTCTTTTTTATCGATTGGCTGCTTACTTACTCACTGACCCTCTCGCTGACTGACCCTCTCACTCACTCACTCACTCACTCACTGACTGACTCACTCACTGACTGACTGACTGACTGACTGACTGACTCGCTTTTCGAACCTCCGAAGCACAGCAGCGTCGAGGTCCCATGGAAGGTTGGAAGCCGCGAGGAGGAAGACGCCCTCGTTGCCGCCCTTCCCTCTCCCCGTGTCTCTGCAGACTCCGTCCATCTGCAGAGAGAAAGAAAGATAGAAGCACCAAAATTTCACAAAAAAATGTGACAGAGAGCAAAAATCGGACCGCTCGATTTACGCGGAAAGCAAATAACGATGAAATGCGAAAGAAGAGAAAAAATAGACTACGCCTGTTAGTCTGCACATGAGAAGTGCCGTACCATGCATGCACTCTGCAATTCTTTGCGACGCTTCGACCATTCCCCCCTCCTTTCCCCCCTCCCAACCACCCCCACCTGCACGAGCAGTTCTGTCTTCATGCGTCGAGACCCTTCGTGTTCTGCATCTCTCCCTCCTCTCTGACTCATCAGAGAGTCCATCTCATCTGCACCCTCACATGCCACGGAAGGAAGGGAAGAACACATAGAGAGAACAGGTTGAGTCAAGGAAAAAATGTTCTGGCTCTCTGGACATGAAAGTAACGCACTTCACTCAGACGATCGTCCTGCAACTCCTCCTTCCAACCCGAGGGCCAACTGAAAAATTAAATGAGTCGGCACAACATCCTTCATTTGAGAGAAAGAAAGAGTACATGGACGTTCGCATGCAAATTCGACCGAGGAACACAGGAAGGAAAGACGATCTTTGCATTATTGCAGAGGTGCCATGTCTGTCTTTTGCAGAGGGGACTGGACCTCTAGACGAACCGAGAGGAAAAACTTGAAGGAAGGGAGGAAGGAAGGAAGAGCAAAGGGTTTGCACGACTTCCAAACTCTGGCGAGGTAGAATGCAGAGCCAGAAGACGGAAATTGGAACACATATCTGCCACGACAAGACAGAAGAAAGATCCGCCCCCCCCCCCCTGACCGATGAAGATAGTGGAGGGCCGATGGAACCTTGCAAGCTCAAAGAGAACCCTCACGAGCTTCTCTGCACATACACACATACACGCACACACATACACGCACACACATACACGCACACATGTACAAACACATTTGCACATACACACACACACACACACACAAATACATACACACATGCACATACACATGCACACATACACATACATGTGGAGGGAGAGAGAGAGATATTGGACATCAGCGTTTCACATCAAACGCCTTCGTCATGAGAGGCAATTCATGAGATGATGATCTCCAGTTAAGTGAAAGAAGAGAAGAGGGCCGTTTTCGAAGAAGTGTTTTTTTCAGTTTTCTTTCAGTCACAGAGACCCTCTGTTGAAGACAAAGACGCAGACCGATTTTTCCCCAAAGAATCCCAATTGACTTTCAGTGTTCTCACCCTTACAGAGAAAACAACCCGATCGATGGGAAAGACCGGGGAACAGAAAAAGAGTCACAGAAACACACCCGAGTCGCCCCTCCACTTGGACACGATAGACGAAGCCGAGATATTGAAGAACGTCGTGTTTGTCTCCGTTGCCACGGCCTTTGCGAGCAGCGTTTTACCCGTGCCTGGAGAGAGAAAGGGAGAGAGAGAGAGAGAGAAACAAGAAATTTGCAAAAGCAGCAGCAGGAGAGCCTCGCTATCAGATGCGCAAGACAGCAAATTACCTGTGCGAGTTTGTTTCATCCTTTCCTTTAGCAGAATGGCCTGCGCGTTTGCCACAAATAAAATCTATCTATTGGTCTGTCTGTCTGCAGGCGTCAGTCAAGCAAGGCTCTTCCTCACGCCTTCCTTCTCCTCCCCACGCCCCCTCAAACCGCACTCCCGCCCCCCCCCCCCCCC
>JAHBMJ010000124.1:0-25603 GCA_018398765.1 Chromera velia | reverse complement strand
CCCCCCCCACACACACACACATACACACCCCAAAAAACTTACCGGGGGGCCCAAACAGCAGAACGCCACGCCAAGGAGCCAGAAGACCTGTAAAAAGCCTGCAGACAGGCAAGCACTCAGGTAGGAAGGAGAAGGAAAGCAGAGGCAGCAGGAACTAGATGGAAACAGAAAAAGGGACTGGGGGAATTGAGACGTATGACCGTCACAAGACAACAAAAACAAGAGATGCTTAGGACAAAGGAGAAGAATGAAGCACAAGAGTAGATGAGTACTTACTTCACTTTCCGCATCTTCGCGTTTTTTTCCAAACAAGGCCGGCCTTGTCACAAACTGACAGAAGTTAGCCGACATCTATTTATTCTTGTCGCCCATCTCTTTCGGAACAACTGAAAGGCAGAGAGCCAAAACCAAACGTAAGCACTCACTCACTTACTTACTTGGGATACTTGTGAGGCATCACCACCGCCTCTTTCAGAAGTTCCTTTGCCTGCAAACGCAAAGATTCATAAAGGTAGAAATGCATGCATACATACATAAATATGTACATACACACGCTTCAAGCTCAGCGTGCGTACGTGCTCTACAAAATCCCGCATACACCAAGGCACAGGCAAAGGCACAGACAGATATACATATGTATGTATATATATAGAGGCAGAGAGAGAGAGAGAGAGAGAGAGACGGAGACGGACCCGGTCCAAGCCAACGATGTCATCCCATTTCACTCCAGGATTCTCCATCACGATCTCTCTGCACTCGCAGACACACAGACGGACAGGTAGGAGGGAGGGAAGGGATCAAATTGAAGCACAGGTGAGTGTGCTGATTGAATGGTTGCACTCGTTTCCCTTCCCTGTCACCATCTGTCTCTCTCTCTTCCCTTTTCTTCCCTCCTCTCAACCCGTTCATTTTGAAGGAAAAGAAAACAAAATGGGCACAAAAAGAAACCAGACAGACAGACGGACCTGGAGATGGCAGGCACGAGGTCTCGATAGTCGGGATCGTTCCCCAAAACATCCAAGACGGGAAACGGTCGGAGAAGGCGGGAATCGTTTGGAAGTTCTGCCCCAACAGGAAAGGGCAGGGGGCCCTGCTGTTGCTGTTGATCAGCCTGGGGAGGCATAGGGGATCTTGATGCTTGATTTGTTGGATGGTTTTGGTTTTCTTCAGTGCCGTCTCCTCGTTCTCTTTTATTTTTGAGAACAATCTGTGGGCCCTCCGCACCTCCACTGGAATCCTCAAGGCCTCCTCCTCCAGCTACACGGGGGACGGGGGGACATGCAGACACTTGCAGAAGGTTCGCATCTGTCTCCGTTGTATCATCTGGTTCCAGCTTACACCCTTTTGCCCTCTTCTCCTTCCCACCTTGTTGGTTCTTCGCATTTGAAGCCGACGCACCACAGGAGGAAAGGTCGGGCAAGCGCAGAGAATTCCGCGCGCCGGGGCCCACTCCGGTGGTCTCGTCCCCCCCCCCTTTTCCTTTCTTCTTTTCCCTCTGGTTGGTCATTGCAGTCAGAGTCAGAGGTCCTCCTGAGAATCCCATTCCCACTCCCCGCCCGTTGCGGTTGGATGCCCCAACTGCAGAAAGACAAACCGAGATTGAACGACAAACCATACCAAGCATTGAAGCATCTCTCGATGGAAGAATCGGCCTGGACATCTCATTGGCTCACGGTCGTCCGCAGGCGGGGTGACGTGAAGCATTAAAAAAAAAAAAGGAGAAACCTATGAGTGATCATGCAGGAAAGGGAGACTAGAGGCCGACCTTCCATTCCGGTCTTTGACTTCTTGATCAACCTGGGTGGTTTGCCGAACCGCAGCTCAAAGTAGTCTTCGTATTCCTGCAGGGAACTCAGCAACAGTCATGTTGTATCACGCACTGAGAACACGAACGAAGTCAGGCGTTTACAATCCTGACGCACTACATACAACAAATACATACACGCACCTCCTGACAGAGCTTCATGCGAGGCTTAGAAATCAAACATTCGCATGTAGCAGCATGCTGCATCGAGCTTTAGGCCCAACAGAAGGTATCAGAACTTCTTTTGTAAAAGGCCGGAAAACTGTGATTTTGTGTTGCCTTGCAACGCATACAAACATACACGCTGTCTCCACCTGTACTCACCTGTATGATCTGAATGAGGTCGACATTGTCGGCTGGCTCCAGTCCCTCCAACACGGTACCGGACTCTGCTTGCAACATGCGGGCTGTTTCGATGTACCTGCACACTCAAGTAGCAAAGCAGTTTGTGCCTGCGTTCGGTGTGCAACACGACGAGAGAAGAAGGTGTTGTTCTGAGTGGGAAAAGCAAGTCGTTGCCTTTGCTCATTTTCAGACGACTCACCCCTGGTCAATCATGTACTTCCATGTCAAGACTAGTGCAGCCTTCTTTCGACCGTTCAACCGTTTCTCCCATGCAAGACGAGCCTCCCCTTCAGTTTTGATCTTGGCAACAGTTGCGGAACTCATCCTCGACTGTTTGATGGAGTGAATGCCTGATGGACTTGCCTCACTGCTTTTGCAGAGGCTGTTAGTCAGGAAGGTGAAAATATCAATCCCCGCTTCCTTCTTCCTTGATCGAATCCTGCATGTGCAGGGTGCGTATGGTTTTTCAGCAGACTCCTGCAGACTTCCATCGGCAACATTCTTCGCCATGCGTGCAGCCATGCAGTTGTGATTGCATGGCCCCGGAAAGAATTCAGAAAAGGGCCCCGGATGGCCCCGGAAAGCGATAGAACTCTTTGGAGTAAAGGATCTGAGCGGCCCCGGAAAATCATCTCTGCTGGCACTTACACATAAGAATTTGCCGTGTTTTTCGCTTTCCGGGGGCAGACGCACGCCGGAGTGCAACTCTGCAACCTGCAACAAAAAAGTTGCAGTTTAACGGTCAAACAGCAACCCAAAAACAGGCCTGCCATGTGGCAACGTCTTGATTCCTCTTCGGTGGAACTGAGGACATTGTGCCATTCTGCAAGCATCAGGAATGTAGCTAGCGTGTGTGTCCGCCTTTTTGTAGTGATTCTTTAAAGTGTGGCTCAGTTGTTTTCTGAGAAATCTCATGAGCTTCAGAGCCGTGATCAATTCTTCTTGAGTTTCCTTATTTTGCTGTCATGTTCTGATCGACTGTCCGTTTTCCGTTTGCGTTTCGTGTACCCTTATTTCTCTTGTCCGACCTTGACCGAACATGTTCCTCTCACGCTAGGCAGACGAGGTCTGCCATAAAGGAGTGAAGGTTGCGAGTGAGTGGGACCCTTTCTCGTTCATTTGATTTGCTCCCCCACCAGTCCTGTTTAAGACTTAGTCCTTTTCCACAGCCACCAACGCCCCACGTTGACTACCCTACAGACCTTATAGCTTCATTCTGGCATCATGACGCGAGACCCAGCAGAGGCCTCCTCACAGCCGCAGGAAGCATACGAGGATACCGGGAGAGAGGGAGGCGGAGACTTGGCCAAGTCTCCGGTAGATGGGAAGCCGTCTCTTTGTGACCCACCGAAAAAGGTTAGCGCCTCTCTCCTTGTTCCAAGCCCTCTAGTGCCCCTGTTCCCCTTCTTTTGGTTCAAGAAAAGTACAATTTGTCTTTTACTCTTTCTGCAGGATGTGCCTCGACTGGATGACGCTTCCAGAAGTGCCCCCCAGCATCCTTCTTCTTCCTCTCGAGACGCGGGGACTTCGGGGGGAAAACAAGCAGAGGGACTTTCAGATTCACCCACTGCACAGTCGTCCCCTGCCCTCGATCTGGCAGGGCAGCAGGAAGAACAAGGGGATGCAAATCCTTCAGAAGAAAAGGAGGAGGGCGCAGGAGGATCCCAGAAAAACGGAGCAGTTGGTCTTTCGATACAGGAAGCCGCAGCGAGTGGAGAGGGAGAGGGAGAGAGTGGCGCACAGTTAGGCGTTTCTGCAGCCACCACCGCTGTGAGTGTTGGGGACAAAGAGAAGGAGAAGGACAAAGAGGAGCCGAAAGAAGAAGAAGAAAAACAAGAACAGGAGTCACAACCGAGATCCCCCTCCCCGTTTGCACGAGAACAACACGAAAGGCCTTCTCAGCCCCCGCCTTATTCCCCCCCCTCTCATGGGGGCGGTTCTGTCGTTCGTTCTTCTTCAAGAGCCCCAGTGCCCCGTGACTCTGCCCCCCCTGAGCATTTGGAGAGATCTATCGTTTCCTCCGCTGCGGCGGGAGGGGGCGTTTCACGTGGGGGGGCGGGGGCGGGGGCGTCGTCTGCTTCCCTTGAAAGGAGCCGGTTCGGTACCAGGTCGGGAATGAAGGGGGTCACATGGGATGCAACCCATGCGGCATGGACTGCATGGTGGTATGCGGATGGTAAGCGCAAGGCCAAACGGTTTCAGACCGCGATTTACGGACCGAACCAGGCCCTCGAGATGGCTCAGAGGTGCAGGATGGAAATGCAGCGAGATTCCCAGTCCGCGCAGTGGGTGCGCAATCCAGATGGGAGTGACCAGGAGGGGGGGGGAGGAGAGGGAGAGAGCATGTCTGATCGTCCTAGTGCCGTTAGTCGTCTCCCTTCTGCCCTCGCAGTCGGAGGTAGGGGGGCTGGAAGGCGTTCTCGAGGGTCGGTATCTCAAACTAGGGCCAAGCGAGAGGGTGGTACAGAGGGGGAGCACAATGACCTTGAGGAGATGGGAGAGGACTTAGAAGACTTTCCTGAAGAGACGGAAAGGAGAACAGAGAGAGGGGGACGGGGGGCCCGTTCACGACGTCCAGCCGAGAGGGGAGGTCCCCGCCGGGGAGTCTATTTCAATGCAGGCATGGAGGCATATGAGGTCTGTCTGACAAAAATAGGCGCATCTTTTCTTTTCTTTGCAAGCATCTGGCACAATACGGGCTTCACCCATGGCGCAGGAAGACTGCGCATCCTTTCTCTTTAGTTTTTTTTTTTTCAGTCAGTGAGTCTGTCCGCCTCGTTGTGACTTGCTCCCGACTGAGAAGGACGGGAAGAGACGAGCAACCCGAACGCACGCATAGCCTTTCCGTCAAGGTTAATGTGTTCCCCTTGCAATGCTTTTCTGGGAGACGGTCTTATTCGAGTGTCCAAAGACAAATCTTTCGCTTTCTTGTTTGTTGTGTTTGTTTTGCTGTCTATGCAGGTTCGTGACCCCGCCACATCCTCGGGAGGAGTTCGGGAACGGCGAATGTTTCGGATTTCGGCTGTGGGGGGGGAGACGGAGACGGCCCTCGACCTGGCAGGGAGGTGCAGGGACGCGTTGGAGGAGTTCAGACGTCTTGAGCAGATCAATGCAGCAGCAGGAGGCCCCCCCTATTCCACATATGAACCCCGAAGTCTTGAAAATATCGAAATTGAGGGCGTTGACATGGGGGAACCCATGGAGCCCCTGTATGAGATACCCCCGTCTATGCTGTCTGCTGAGACCTCCCGGGGGGGGAGACAGAGAAGGTCCGCTCGTGGCCGCACCGGCGCATCGATTACTGATGGTGGGAGGACAGGAGGGGGGGGGCAGAAGCGCGCACGGGGGGCCGTGACTGAAAGAGAGCACCCCCTGTTCGATGAAACGGAGGCCATGTCCGTCGGCCACGTATCCGAAAATGCAGACGCGGCCGCAGCTGCGAAAAAAGGAAGGGGAGGACACCAAGGAGCAGCAGCAGCAGCTGCGCCCCCATCTTTCTCGCCTGCCACATCCGTGCAGCACCCCCTGGTGGTTCACCCCCCCCACGTTCTCCCGGCCATGCCCCATCCGATGTTTGCTCCGGGTGTGCGCCCCTTTCCCTTCTCCCCAGTACCCAGCTTGATCCCTGCCCCGCCCTCATTGGCAGCAGATGGCTGTGAGTGGATTGATGCACAAAATCTGTCAGCCGCAGGGGAGAGGGAAAGGGGCCGGAGACGTTCTGATGCT
Organism: Chromera velia; assembly: GCA_018398765.1. Taxonomy (NCBI): domain Eukaryota; family Chromeraceae; genus Chromera; species Chromera velia. The sequence continues at coordinate 19,728 of JAHBMJ010000124.1, read as the reverse complement.
TTCCCCCCTGAGAAGCAGAGAAGAACTCTCACAGACCCCATGCACTCTTCTTCTGGTTTCACAGGAGCAGCAGCAGGGGGGTCATCATTGCCTTCCCGAGGCTTCCTAGTTCCCCTCGATGCCCCCTCGCTTTCCTTTGCGTCTTCCGATCTATTGGCAGAGGACCGATCCTCTCGACCGATCACTGCACAGAATTCCTTAGACCCTTCGCGTCAGACAGCAGAGGAAGTGTTCGGTGGAAGGGGGCGAAGAAAAGGAAAGAGGGGGGGGCGCTCGGGGCCTCAGGCCTCGTCAGGAAGAAGAGAAGGGGGTGCGTTGCTTCATGCTGGTGGTGGAGCTTCTCATGGGGTGTTGAAACAGAGACCGAAACTTCAGGCAGGTGGTCGTGGTCGTGGGGGAAAACGGGGGGGGAAAAGAAAGACAGAAGCGGATCAGGAGAGAATGTCAGAAGAAGCAGTGAGAGCCGTTCGACGTTTCGGTTTGCCAGTCCGCTCTGATGATGATGACCGCGCTCCCGTTTACGATCCCCATGACTTCACTCGACTTTCCGATCCCTCAGAATCTCCCCAGCAGCAGAAGAAAGAGACCCAGACCGAAGATGCTCCTCCTACTAGAGCAGGAACTGACACCCCTCCCTCCCAATTTTGCAGCGGAATCCCAGGAGTCGAATGGGATTTTCCGACCCAATGTTGGGTTGCGTGTTGGCGTGAGCAGAAGTCTGGATTGCCTAGTATCCCGGGGTCCTGGGGGACCTTGGGGGGGTCTAGGAGTTACGCTGTCAACTCGTGGGGGTTCGAGGGGGCTAAGGGAGCTGCTGCTGATTGTGTAGAACTCCAGTTGAAGAATTGCACGGGGACCGCGCAGTGCCTGTTGCCCGTTGATTGGGTTCTAGCCCCTCCCGGTGAAGTCACAGGGGTGATGTGGGTTCCTGAGGTGGAGACGGGGGGCAAGGCTGGGGGTGTGTGGATTGCCCGGAGGTGGGAGAAGGATGCTGATGGGCGCACTGTGTTGCGTCGTCGTTTTTTCTCTGCTCTTGATTTCAAAGAGACGTCCCCGTCTCTTGAGAGCATCCGAACGCGAATTTGTGAAGCGTATAAAGAGGCCAAGGCCTGGAGACAGGAGGGGCAAGGGAAAGGGCCGTCTCCTTCTCAGCCGTCTTCCCTCACTCTCCGCCTTGCAGAGACACAACAGCAAGAGCAAGGGCAGCACCAGGCGGCCAGCGCGTTCCCTTCTCTTCTACCCGCAGAGGGCACTTCGAAAGAGGGAGAGGGCGATGGAGAGGGGCAGGAGGAGAAAGAGAAAGACGACGACCCAGTGCCGATGGAAGAAGACTCTGGTGCTCCTTCCAAGGATGCATCGGTAGAGGAGGAAGGGAAAGAAAAAGAAGAGAAGGACTCTGGAGGAGATGTTGAGATGGGAGCAGAGGGGTCATGAAAGGGGAGGGGGACAAGCTCTTCTTGCGTGTCTGCCTGCCTGTTTGCCTGCCACCTTTCCCATCAGTGTGGTGTTCATATCCCTCTATCTGTCAATCTGTTCATTTGAATTAATCGCTTCTTTATGCATTTGTCCCCCTCCCTGCCGGTCTGTTTGTCTGAAGAAGAGAGGTGGAAAGGGTGAGGGCCGTGAATTGAAGGAGAGCTAGGAAGGTGGGAAGGTGTGTTTGTTTGATTGAACACCTTTCTTGTTCTTCACACACTTCTTCGTTTGTTGTCTCTCAAGCGAACTTTGGGTGGGCAGTGGGGGGACTCGCTCCTCTCTCAGTTGTTTGGTAGATCGATTCGATTGTTTGTTTGTTTGTCTTTTTGTTTATTAGTGCCTCAGCCCCTCTAGAGAGAGAGAGAGAGAGAGAGAGAGAGAGACAGAGTTGTATGTATGGGCAGCTTGATTGTTTTGTGGTTTGTAAATCGCGGTCCGTCTTTGTCGATCAATGGTGGTTTTGGGTGTATTTCCCGCATAAGCGGCGCCCATGCAGAAACAAAGAAAGCACTCACTCGCGTGCCCTCATTGATAACAACTTCCGACATGACAAGGAAGAGACAGAAAGGAAGGAAGGAAGGAAGGAAGGAAGGCAACAGAGGAGGAGATACTTGAAACCTCATCATACAATCTTGTCTTGTCGTATTTTGTGCTCTAGTTGCGTGCATGAGCATCTCCTCTCTCTTTCATCCGGTTTTTGACATTTCCTTAAGTCTCCTCTCTTACCCTTCCCTCGATGGATCGATCCTTTATTCCTTCCTGTGGTGTCTTCCTTTCCTCGTCTGTGCTCTCTGCTGTTCTTCACTCCGCACTTCCTTTTTTTCTCTTCTTGTGAGTGCGGGAGTTTTCGAGATGGCACCAGACGAGACGAACAGAGAGAGAAGTGGATTGAATGATGAATCACTAGATTTGAGGGGGGTGAGACGCGAAGGATCGACTGGAGAAGGAGAGAGGGTGACTGACGACTGAGAAGGAAAACCAGTCTGTCCAAGGGTCCCCTGCCCCTCTCACACACACAAGAACAGAGAGAAAAGGAAAGGAATTCACCGAATGAAAAGAGAAACGCCGTATCGAATGGCTCTCTTTGTGTCCCATATTTCCACGTATCTGTCTTGCTTGTACAGATTAGAAAAAAAAAGAAAGAAAGACAAACACTTCTGGACGGACTTACAGACAGAGAGAGGGTCCGCGGCAGGTGGAGGGAGGCACCTTTCTTTGTTTCGTCGAATTAGGATCATCTTCTCTTCACCGCCTCCTTTTCCCTTTTTTCGCGTGTCTTCTCTTCGCCTTTCCCCTTTGCAGTCCGAATATAGATTTGTTCTTTTCTTTTTATTTGTCCCCCCCCCCACCTCGTATTTCTGGTTCAATCGCATTTCCCCCCCCCTCCCTTCTGACTTAATCTCACATTGAGCAAAAAAGGGAAGGAAGGACAGAGAGAAACGAGTGAGAGTACAAGGAAGGCAAAAGACACCACCACCAAAGTAAGAAGTATCCATAAATGAATCCGAGGAAAGGCAAAAGGAATGGGACAAGGAAGGAAGGAAGACACCCGCCCGATCGCAGAGTTGCGAGAGGTGAGTGACTTGACTGATGGCTGATGTATGTGTAAATTCTTCTTTCTTGTTGACTGGCCGAGTTCGCAGGTTTGTGACAGCATACCCAAGAGAGTGGAGAGGAGCGGGAGAAGAAAGAGGAATCGAATGGGAGCGGCACCCCTTATTGACAAATACCCCCTCGTGCCTCTTTCGTCGAAATTATTTATTGCCTCAGGAGCCACTAATTTCTTTTTCTCTCTTGGAGAGGAAACGAAGGCGGGATTGGCTCGGTGTTTACGGTTCTTTTCTTTTCTGCTAAAGGAAAAGTTTGGAAAAGGACGTCTTGCAGACGTGCAGCCTGCCTGTCTGTACATAGACAGCAAAGCAAACAAATGCGATCATCCTTGCTTTTGCTGCCCCTTCGTTCTTGCTCCGCAAACAAACGAAAGAAAACAGAGAAAGGGCGAAGGCAGAAGGAGAAAGAAAGGACTACTTTAGCGAGGACAGGGAGAGAGAGGAGCGCTGAAAGGCAACCACCCGAAAAAAGAGAGAGAGAAATTCTTGACTTAAAAAGTCGCTTCTCTCTCCAAGATTTGTTTGACGCCGGTGGCCCCCTTGTTTTTGTTTCGTTCTTTCTTTCTTTTTGTCGATCGGATATGGGCGTGGGTATTTGACATTTTTCTTTCCGCAGCGACTTCCTGTCTCTCTCTCTCTCTCTCTCTCTCTCTCTCTCTCTCTCTCTCGAAAGCAGCGTTGCAGTTAGTCGTTGTCTGTGAAAGAGAGACCAAGGATTAGTAGAGGGTGAGTGTGATTGATCGACAGCTCTGCCGGGCTTCCTTTTCCTCCTTTTTCGTCTGCGTGGCTCGTTGGGCAGGCTTCGTTCGAATGGGGGCTGTGTCTGACTCAGCTGCTCACCGCGTGTGTGTCCATCCATCTCTCCAGATGGATTAGAGGGGTTCGGTCTTCTTTCCTTCTCGAACCGTTTCCTTATGTCTCATCTTGTACGTCCGTCTCAGTGCATTCAGTCGTCTCGATTATGCTTTTGTCCTCCGGTCTGTCCGTCTGTTCTTTCTCCCTCTCCGTCCGTCTGTCCGTCTGTGTGTTCGTGTGAATGAGTGTGACTGACTGACTGATTGTCCGTTTTTTGTCTGATGAATGAGTGTTTCTTCTCTCTGTGTGTGAGTGGGAGGCTGGAGGGAGAGAGGGAGGGAGAGCCTTCCTTGTGTGTTGCTGCGGCCGGTCGGGATTTTGTATCTTGACTGGGAGGGAGGGGAAGGATTGAATGAAGCAGGGAGGGAGAGAGAGAGCCGGGTGTGCGTTTGTGTGTGAGAGAGTGAGTCAGTGCGAGTGTGTATGATAAGGCTCTCCTGCCCTCCTGCGAATCTTTTCTGCCTCTTCCTGTCTGCGTGTATGTAATCGAGAACAACCACCCTCCCCCTTTCTCTGACTTCGAGTGTGTGTGTATGTGTGTGTGTGTGTGACCGACTCTTTTTTTGTTCGTCAGCCTGCCTGGCATACTTGCGCGTAATCAATTGTCCGAACGACAGGCAGACCTGAAGGAAGACCTCCTTGATACGGTGACTGACTGAATGACCGTCCGGTAGACGCAGGGTTTGTGTGTGTGTGTGTGTGTGTGAATGTGTGTGTGTGTGTGTGTGTGTGTGTGTGTAACTAGGTGTGTAATTGAAAGATCAAAAGAATTAATTCGTTGGGCCCGGGGTAGTTGGTCGGGTGATTGAAGGGAAAGAGGAATTTGAGTGGTTCATTCAATTAATTACATACACTTGCCTGCTCGGTTGAATGTTTTTGAATGCACTCGTTGTAATGAGGCCGCAAGAGTGCGAGCACGCCGGCCGCGTGTTTGTTTGTATGCGGCGTGGATGATCATACGGTGGATTAACGTAGATTGTGTATGTGTGTCTGTACCATTCTAGGTACCATTCTTCTGAAATTACAATAAACTGCATATGTGTGTGCAAAAATTTTAATGTATGTTTAATGAGATTGGCTTACTTTATACCAGCCTGACTAATAGTTATGGCTTTAGGGGCTCTCTAGCTTGGGGGCTCCGTATTAAAGATTTTTTTAACTCTGTTATTACAGAGTTATAAAATCATTTTTAAGCTTTTTAACCCCCCCCCTCCCCCCTTCTATTAGTTATTTAATTAAATTTCGTAACCCCCCTATCCAAAAATATCTAGAAAAATATCTATCCCCCTAGCAGGTTCCGAAAACCCTTTTTCTAAAAGTTAAGCATGCTTTATATGATTTTAATAATATGAAAGTTATCATCATTATCATATGCTATCGCTATATATCGTCATAAGCCTATTTGTAAGCTTGTACAGGATTACAGGATTACATTATGATATGATTGCTAGCATGATTGTGTTCGAGGGAATCGAGGCCGAAGCCTTAGACCTGCGTGCCACTTAGTTGGCGTTCACCTTGCACCACGCCTAGCATCATACAATCCACCATACATCCAGGTCTATCCAGGTCTGGTCATGAGTGTAGATAACAAAAAAGAGGAGGATGAAACGCCACTGCCGGAAGAAGACAAAAATATCGTGCAATAACGGTTTTCTCAAATCCATGTATCTGATTCAAATCGCAATAGCAATTGAATTCAAGTTGCATAAATGCCTACCTTAATTAACAACTGGGGAACGTCGTGCTATGTCAAATGTTGGTATAGTCGGCAACTCAAAACATGCAGTAAATCGGCCAGTAACTTAATAATAAACGCTTATCATACGGGTTGATTCAAATAAATTTATGTCTAAATTTATATAAGTCTACTCAATAGTAAATATTAATAAGTACATAGCTTCCAGACTTTAGAGTATAGTTTACTCGGAAAAGTAGCACCTGTAACTCTATATAATATTTTATTATTTTTTTAATTTTTCAACGGCCGGCGTCGGCCTCCAACACCTTGCAACACTTGTGCAAGACCCGTGCAACAGCTAAACAACAGTTGTTTTAGACAATAACCAAAAAAAAAAATCTCTGACAATTTAATTGAGATCTAGGCTCGGATTCAATATATATTATATTTCAGACAAAACGCTAATATAATACAATGTAATATATAATATAATATAAACTTAATGTAATATGAGAGGATGAAGATTGGGTTGAAAGCCAGAGATGAGTCAGAGAATCTACTAAAGAATCTAGCAGAGAATGAAGATCCATCTAGATCTGTCCTGCAAAATCTGATGATAACGCGTCTCTTTGATTAATGTATTTTGAGGCGGTTTTTGAAAAAGATTCAGAGCTAGATTCAGAGATAAGTTGCTCTGTTCAAATGAATTAAAAGAGAAAAAAAGACAAACACGGGTGAATTTATGTAGATGTTATATTATATTATATTATATTTATATTATCATATTAGGGGAACCCTAAAGATATCTATATGTATATATTGAATCTAAGCCTAGATTGAGATATATACTTTTTTTTTCTTCTATGATACGCTTAGCTCGTTATACGACCATGACACTAGATACAGCTAGAGATCTAGCTAGAGATACAACGCTTATACGCCAAGCGTTTCCACCATACACAAAAAAATTCTAAAAAGATTTATTACAAGCATTTTTGGTCTTCTATTTGAAACGAAGCCATGAAGGCAGGATCCATTTCGCTCACAGGGTTTGTCTCTCTCACGCCAGCACGCCCTTGTTGATCGCTATCTATTTGCATCCCAATGACTTTCTGATGCGTCGGGAGACCCCGTCCCAACTGAGGAATATGAGCTCTTTCTTCCCGTCCCCGCAGCCTGAAGCCATCCCTTCGTTCTCGTTGCCTTTGCAATCCATCACGCTTTGCTGCCTTCTCCTGTCGCTCATTTGACTCCTCATCTGACCCTCCGTTTTCAAGGAGGTCAGGCGGCACGGCCGGACGCCGAGCAGCTCGCACTGCCCCCTTCAGTAAAAGAGGAAGCCCTGCGGTGCCACCAAGACGTGTCCTAGCACCAGGGGCAGGGGGGGCGGCGTTGGCTGCTGCCTCCTCTGATGCTTTTTTGGTGGTTTCATCCAGGGACAGTCCCCGCCCGTATCCAATCCCGTGCCTTCCCGTCTCCACTTTCTGTTGCAGAAGGACGGATTTGAAGACAGAACTTGTCGGTAGACCGGAAGACGAAGCGCCCGTCTCCACCTGTCTTTCTTGTAGGCTTTCTTCTCCCCCTTTTGATCTTCTTCCTGTTGATGCCAACTCCTTTGGCCTATCTCGCTGTCGAGATACACAGAGAGACGGCTGCCCCCTGCCTGCCCCACCAGATTCATCTATTTCTTCCCACTCTTTCTCTGACAGTGTATACAAAGATCCTTTTCTCGCATCGGGCCCTCGTCCCTCCTCCCTTCTGTTCGTCTCCTGCAAAGAAGAAGCGGCAGAAGAGGAGGACGCCATGCCCAGACCTTCCCCCTCCCTCCCCCCCCACTGTTTCATCATTCGCCCCGCCACACCCCCAGCGACAAAACGTTCAAACGCCTCTTGCGACCGTCTCTCTTTCACCTCTTGCCGCAACCTCTCTTCCCCCCACTGGCCCCCCCACAACGCTTGCATCTCTCTGTCCACATACTCCTTCTCCCCGTCCTCCCCCGTCTCCTCACGAAAGTCAACGTCCAAATCGTCCGCCGTCCTCTCGTGAAAATCCCCGGCCATCTGGTCCCAAAATGCCGCGTCTGTATAGTGCACCAGCCCGCTCGCGTCGTGCTTGTCCCATGGGTTCTCAACGGCGTCTTCGTAAAGGTACCCTGCAGCACTGCACGCGGACAAGACAAACAGCCAGACAAAGAGAAGAAAGCTGAGAGGTATGTAGGCACGCAAAAGAACACACGATGTGATCGATATCGAATCCTCTCAGCTCCGAAATGAGTAGTCCAAATGCACACAGAGCAACGAGCTGACCATCCTTCGCGGTTCATGCAGATAGACGAAGAACGCAGACAGACACAACGTGAGAGCCCGACACGGACAATCAGAAGTCCACAGACAGACAGACGCCCAGAAAGTAACGGAGGATGGGTGTGTGGGTGGATGGACGACACGCAAAAAAGAGAGAGTCTCATTGGAGTTCGTTCATTCAAAGGCGTTGAGAGAAAGAAAGAAAGAAAGAAAGAAAGAAAGAAAGAAAGAAAGGAAGGAAGGAAAGAAAGAAAGAAAGAAAGAAAGAAAGAAAGAAAAAAAGAAAGAAAGAAAGTGGGTGGCTAGATGGGTGCGTATGCATGCTTAGGAGAACTCATGTGTGCGGAAAGGAGAATCAGAGGTGTCGCACGGACCATCACACACACACACACACACACACACACACACTCACACACACACACAAGAGAGAGAGCCCCGGCGGGGAGGGGGAGAGAGAGAGAGAGGGAGACTGCAGCGTGATGGACCCCCGATGACGCCCGCACGCACTTACCTGTCTAGGCGGTCGCTCCTCTCGTAGTGTTGTGCAGGTACAGCGCCAAGTTGGGCTTCGGTAATCTCCCAGGCTGCAGGGAAGAAAAAGGAAGGAAGAGACAGGCTACAAAAAAAGAGTGCAGAGCGAAGCAGATGGAGCAGGCAGGAGACGGAAGGTGTGCGCAAGTGTGCGGAAGGTGTGCGGAAGGTGTGCAGAAAGTGTGCGGAAAGTGTGCGGGAGGTGTGCGGAAGGTGTGCGGAAGGTGTGCAGAAGGTGTGCGGGAGGTGTGCGGAAGGTGTGCGGGAGGTGTGCGGGAGGGTGTGCAGAAGGTGTGCGGAAGGTGTGGAGAACGTGTGCGGAATGTGTGGAGAAGGTGTGCGGGAGGTGTGCGGAAAGTGTGCGGGAGGTGTGCGGGAGGTGTGCAGGAGGTGTGCGGGAGGTGTGCGGGAGGTGTGCGGGAGGTGTGCGGGAGGTGTGCGGGAGGTGTGCGGAAGGTGTGCGCGAGGTGCGCAGAAGGTGTGCAGGAGGTGTGCGGAAGGTGTGCAGGAGGTGTGCGGGCGGTGTGCGGGAGGTGTGCAGAAGGTGTGCGGGAGGTGTGCAGAAGGTGTGCGGGAGATGTGCGGAACGTGTGCGGGAGGTGTGCGGCAGGTGTGCAGAAGGTGTGCGGGAGGTGTGTGGGAGGTGTGCCGAAGGTGTGCAGAAGGTGTGCGGGAGGTGTGCGGGAGGTGTGCGGAAGGTTTGCAGAAGGTGTGCGGGAGGCGTGCGGGAGGTGTGCAGGAGGTGTGCGGGAGGTGTGCGGGAGGTGTGCGGAAGGTGTGCGGAAGGTGTGCGGGAGGTGTGCGGGAGGGTGTGCAGAAGGTGTGCGGGAGGTGTGCGGGAGGTTTGCGGGAGGTGTGCGGGAGCTGTGCAGGAGGTGTGCGGAAGGTGTGCGGGAGGTGTGCGGGAGGTGTGCGGGAGGTGTGCGGGAGGTGTGCAGAAGGTGTGCAGGAGGTGTGCGGAAGCTGTGCGGGAGGTGTGCAGGAGGTGTGCGGAAGGTGTGCGGGAGGTGTGCGGAAGGTGTGCGGGAGGTGTGCAGAAGGTGTGCGGAAGGTGTGCGGAAGGTGTGCGGGAGGTGTGCGGAAGGTGTGCGGAAGGTGTGCGGAAGGTGTGCGGGAGGTGTGCAGAAGGTGTGCGGGAGGTGTGCGGAAGGTGTGCAGAAGGTGTGCGGGAGGTGTACGGAAGGTGTGCGGGAGGTGTGCAGAAGGTGTGCGGGAGTTGTGCAGAAGGTGTGCGGAAGATGTGCGGAAGCTGTGCGGGAGGTGTGCAGAAGGTGTGCGGGAGGTGTGCGGAAGGTGTGCAGAAGGTGTGCGGGAGGTGTGCGGGAGGTGTGCAGAAGGTGTGCGGGAGGTGTGCAGAAGGTGTGCGGAAGCTGTCAGGAGGTGTGCGGAAGGTGTGCGGGAGGTGTGCGGAAAGTGTGCGGGAGGTGTGCGGGAGGTGTGCAGAAGGTGTGCAGGAGGTGTGCAGAAGGTGTGCAGGAGGTTTGCGGGAGGTGTGCGGGAGGTGTGCGGGAGGTTGTGCGAGCTGGCTCACTATTTGGCTGAGTGAGTGAATGAGTGAGGCAATAAGGAGTCGGTGAACGAGTGAGCGACTGATTGACTGACTTGATGGCGCACTGGCTGACTGGTTGACTGGCTGAGTGAGTAAATCAGTGAGAGATGAAGCGATTGGGTGGCTGACTGGCTGGCTGAGTCTGCATTGCATGTTTCCTCCTTCGTCCATTGCTTCGTCAACACTGAAGAAGAAATTCAATACAAAAATAAGATCAAAGAATATGAAGATCAAAATCATCATGAGAGACCTTAACCGTGGGAGGTGGAAAAGAGACACTGACGGACCGACCCTCAGCTTCGTCATCATCTGCCATCTGCATTCTTCTTCTCTTTGCAGCAACTCTCTCGAAGTGAGTCTCTGCCGTCTCTGCATACAAAGACAGACACAGACACTCACACAGACACTCACACAGACACATACACAGAGGGATAGGGAGAGGGAGCGACCAAGACGCAAGACGGGGTTGGCGAAGACCAGTTGGTCATTTCTCATTCGTGAATTCTGGAATGGATTTGCTTGGTTGGTTTGCTTGAGTGCTGCTGCTTCTTCGCCTTTCAAATCGAGCCTGCAGATGTGATTCAGCATCTCTCTCTAAAGCCCTGTGCATGAAGAGAGCGCTCTTCAGAAAGAGTCGGTCAAGGGTCCGACGGTCGCATTGCAAGTACAGAAGCAAGGCTGTAACTGTTTCTCTCTTTTTCTGTAAGCCTGTTTGTGTTTCTTTAGTTCTTCCCTCCTCCCTTTCTCTCCATGGATGAATGTTCAAAGAGCTTTTCGACATTCTTGCACGACCTCAAACAGATCAGAGCAAGACAATGAACTACAGAGCTGAAAAACAAATCGTCTTTGCCGTCTGTTCCTTTCCTTCCTTTCCCTTCTCTCCTCTTTCGTACACGCACCCCCTCGCCTACCTCTGGCTCTCCTGTCCATTCCTCTCAGCGAGGCATCCCTCTTCAGTAACGCTTCCTTCCATCTCTTCACAGGAAGCGCAACACCCCCTCCTCCTCCTCCTTCTCGTCCTCCTCGTTTGTTCAGAGGACGGGCATTCGCATCTGTTTGAGGGTTCCCAGCGCCCCCCCTTTCCCTCTCTTGAAAAGCCCTCAGAGCTGCTTGGTCCTCCAATGCCTTCCGCCTTCTCTCAGCTTCACGAAGGGAGAAGGCCTCACCCGGAAGAGAGGAAGGGGCGATCCCTCCCATGCAATCGCCTTCATCATCTTCGTCCTTCTCTTCGGCTGAAAGGTGAACTTGTTTTTCTCTTTCTGCACATTCAGACTCAAAGCTGGTCGCCCCTCTCTTCTTTCTCTGTGCGCCTTTGACTGCGCTGGCGGAAGGGGCTGAGGAGACACCACTCTGGACGGCAGGTGGTCCCACTGATCCGCCCTTCTTCAACACACTGGGGGGAGGAATAGGAGGGGGGTCTGTGTCACTCTGTTGCCCCCTCAGCTTCGCGTGAGGGTGAGGGAGGGGGAAGAACTTTCCCCCTCTGGTCACAGGCAGCCTCCGGAGAAATCCTCTAGAAGACCCACACGAAGACGAAGAGCCGACTGGTGCAGAGGCAGAAGCAGAAACGTGAAAGCCATTGCCTTGTACTGTGTCATCCATGCTCACTTTTTGTGTACTTTTTCCCTTTCTACAATTTTCTTCCTTTCCGTCTCCTCGTTCCCCCCCCTCCTCTGAACTGTCTTCACTCGTCCCTCTATCCTTTGGCTTGTGATCTTCCAAACGGAATGGGATTGAGAGAATCCTACCCCCCGAATCTGACCTTTGCTGCCGTCTCCTCACATCTCCAGGATGACAACTTGAAGCCTCCACCCCAGCAGAAAGGGCATCTTTGCACAAGCTTGAGGCGGCCTGTTGATCTCCTCTTTCCTTGTTTTTGCTCATCAAAAGGAGGGAGGGACGGTCAGATGATCTTTCTGAAACCTGGGGTATCAGAGAGGGGGGAGGTGGAATCTCAGACCTCTCTACTCTTGTCTTTGCAAGAACGGAGGAGATGTCAAACCCCAACGCACGAATAGCCCTCGGAGGAATCAACCCGCGTCGAATGGACTCTTTCACAGTGCCCTCCGAAGTCCCCACATTACCTCTGGGCAGACCAGAGGGCTGAAGGAGCTCCGGCAAGGAACTCAAATTTTTCTCTCCAAGATATAAAAGGGCCTCCTCGATACAAAGCTCCCCTCGTCTCTCAGGTGTCTGAGAGGAGACCGTCTCTGTTTCTTTCTCTCTACCAGCTGCTTTCGCTTTTGTTTTTTCTTTTCCTTTCTTTTCCTTCGGCTGTCCACGAGGGGGACTGGTTGATTTTTCCACAATCGCAAGGACACGACAGCGAAGAAGGTCCCCCCCCCGCCCCCTCAGAGCGCTCCGATTCCGTCCACGTGGAAGTGCACACAGCTCGTGCCACTCCGAGCCTTCATAGGACTTGCAGAAGGCAGACAGACCCTGCAGAGAGCGAATATGATTCGATTGATCGACACATGTGGGGCTGGGCTGAAGTACGTGTGAGTCAATGAATGAATAGAAGAGCGTGGCTCAGAAGGGACGGGAAATGAACGGATGTTGTGAGATTGCCTGTTCAACGCCACCAAGCAAGAGCGATTTAGCATGTGTGCAGGATAGCGTCCCACATTAAGACACGTGTTTTTCCTGAAAAGGTGAATCGGGAGGCGTCGGGCGCATGAAGGGACTCTGTATGCCTCTGTGGATATAAGTGGCTGACCTCTCGTGAAGGAAAGAGAGCTAGTGCGCAACAGTGAGCCTTGTCCGGCATCTTCCTTCTACAGAAGTGAAAGTGGTGGAAGGTCTGAGAGTCGACGGCGTGCCGAAACGCATCACGAAGATCAGACGCCTCAAAAGCCTGGGGTATGTCAAGCAACAGTGCCATCACAGGGGGAGACGGCTGCCCTCCTCCCGTCTCCCTGTTCATCCTCCTGTTGTCGGAGGGGCACCGCGGGGAGTAGATCCAGAAAGACGAAAAAGGTTCTCAGACAGCATTGAACATGACAGAACCGCCTGAGATGCAGTCTGAGGTTTGAAATGAAGGGCCAGAAGGTCGAGTGAAAGTCTACGGATCGACGTCCGAGTACGCGTCTGACGTGCAACCATCGTGCAACCCCGCGGTGTGATTTTTGTGGGTGCAGTGGCAAGCCGCGCGGCATGCATCTGACGCAAGCAAGCTTGCGAACGGCCCCGGAAAGCAAGAAAAATGAGAACTTCACGATTGACGCACGCCGGCCAGCCGGCCGGGCGGTCGCGCCGACCCCCCCCCCCCCCCNNCCCCCCCCCCCCCCCGCGGGAAAAGCCGCAGAACCAGCCCTCCACCAGGAAAAAAGCCCGGGGATGCAGCCTGTCACTTTCCGGGGCCACTGACGCACGCATGCATGACGACGCGGGTTCATGCACGCTTTTCTGGACCATTTGGGGCGGGATCTTTCCGGGGCCTTTTTTTGGTGAAAGACTGTGTGCATGCATGCATGGGCTGGGGTATTTTTGTTTTGTAAGTGCCCCCCGCTTCGCTTTCCGAAGTCATAAAAGCCTTCATCTGATGCACGCACATCAAAGCACGCGCATCGGGGCACTTCAGAAATCGGTCAGCGCTTTTCCAGCCGAAGGGGACAGTTCTTTCTAGGGCCCTTTTTTTCTAGGGGGTAGCACTACATTACTGTATAAGGGTGACCCTAACTTTATACATTCTCTAACAAAAAATCTAGATATGACGGGTACTTAGTTTATATACCAATCTTTTTTTCCACATTCTAAAGTGTTGATTTAAGCTAACAGAACTGATGGCGGGTTATATCTTCACTTCAAAAAATTGGTTCAAAGACATGTTGCCACGATTTGGCAGGGTGGCGGGCAGCTTAACCTGGCGGGGCCCTGGAGTCTATCAATGCTTGGACCCTCCCGCCAACGAAAGAAATACCCGCCAAAGGAAAGTCTACCGCGCTCTTATGTCCCCGTCTGCCCCCCACTAGCCCCCCACCACCACCCGCCAGCCTCCCGCCACCACCCGCCGCCTGGATCTGCCACCTTAAGCAGTTGGTTCACACAGTTCTCTCTACCCAAACCCATTGATTGATATTGGTTGGTATAGAATGGCCTGCCTGTCTGCCTGTCTGCCTGTCTACGACTGACTAACTGTCTGCTCGTTCTCTCTTCTCGTTTGTCTACCTGCCTGCCTGCCTGTCTACGACTGACCGACTGCCTGTTCATTCTCTCTTCTCGTTTGCCTGCCTGCCTGTCTTTCTGTCTATCTGTTTATCTCTCTGCCTATCTGTCTATGCAACAGACACAGAGACCTTGCAGGGTATGCGTGAGGTGTTCATATTTCTTGGCGGGGATTGACTGTGTCTGGCGGGACGTGGCGGGGCAGGCGTACTGGCGCGAGGGGAAGGTTTGTCAAAGTCTATCCCCACCATGAAAAGCACCACCAGATCGTGGCGACACCACCTTTGAACAACAATTTTTTATGAACTAGAAAGCATGAATGGCCCGCCAAAATAGAAATCGAATCTCTAACATATTCTATATCTATAACTTTTAGGTAGCATAAGTCTAAACTATTATTCTCACTAGTTAGGAAGCCCGCCAAACTAGGGGTACCTATAATGTTCATCTTAGTGCTACCCCCTAGCTTTTTTTTGATGAAAGCTCCATGCATCGTGGGCTCAGGGGATTGTTTGGTAAGTGCCTCCCACTTCGCTTTCTGGGGCCATGCATGCAGTTCACCGCAGCCTACGCACCGCGCGAGCCCGCGCCGGATCGCGGCAAGCTGACCGCAAGCGGCGCGCAGGGTTGATCAAAACCTAGCTAGATCGAAACTTCGAAACCGTCGACAGATGTTCTGGACAGAATGAGGCCGCCCGCCACCCGGCCTCATGCAGTGACCCGAGATGATACGGTTAATTCTACAAGAACTCTTAGACAACCTACCATAATCAGAACTTATGATAAATTTATATAATTAAAAATCGGTATAGATAACGCAAATAGGTGAAGGTGTGATCAGAATGGGACCAGACTGAACCGAAAACTTGTTCAGTCTTTGTTGTGCAAGCGCTCGTCTCGTTTTCTCTTTTCCGTCGAAATTCAAGGTACTCTTCTACAATTTTTCTGCAAGCCTCCAGTGGTATGTTTGTTTCGATCTCTCCATGTCGTTGAGAGTCTGGGTAACACGGCTTATGTCCCCGCCATGCAAATGGGAAAAGGGAAGGGGGGACAGGATGATAATTCCTGTTGCATGGTGCTGTTTTTGTGTGAAATTGCGAAGACTTTGCTAGCTTTCGTGGAGCAACAGAAGGCCCATTCGCCTTTTCCCTTTGGTTTCTCTGTGAATCAAACTGTAAGCGACTGGTAAACCCTGACGACTGTTTTCTGCTTGTAGGGTTGTGAAAAGTCCCCTATTGGTATGAGTAGGTCGAAAAGAGTGACACCTGCGTGTGGCTGAAAGGGGGCCAGGGCCGCCACTTAAAGTCTGCTTGCTGAGTGGAGTTCTGGAAAGAAAGGCTCCCTCGTGCCTTCGTGTATTGGCCTGGCTGTCTTCACACAAACATACTCTCGCGCGCATGCATGGCTTGAATGTGCGTGGCTGTACAAACATTTATAAGGCCGTTGGCATTAATGACATTATTGCGGACTTCCTGACTGACTGAGGGACCACTGTATGATCAGAGATTCTCTCTTCTGCCGTTTCTTTCGCTGTTGTATATATCCACGTGCAAGGGATGATTGATGATGATTCTGAGTACTGCGCGATACACCTCAATCGCATCATGTCTCCGCTTCAGTGTGGGGCTGGCATGCCATCACAGACAGTACAGACTAGCAGTACAGAGCAATGGAGGCTTTCGGTGGGTGTGAATGAATGCCTGCAGATAGATTTCGAATCCGACATGGGATATCAATCGGCGTCTTCACTTCGGAGCTGTAGAAGGGCGGTGGAGACGAGCTCAGGCCCGGTTGGCTACTTTCGGGTAACGTCTGTGTGGACAGCGATGGGTGTCCCCTCTTTTTCTCCCCCATGCTGCATTCCGCCTCTCTCTATCCGTTTGATTTTATATATCAATCCCTAAGCTTTTACAGCAGGATCTGCCCCTTCAAATTCTCTCGATTCTTTCCCTCTCTAGCTTGTCTCTTCTCTCCTGTCATTCTCACACCCCTATCTCTCCACTCCAGGGTCTTTGTCTTCTTCGCTCTCTTCTATCTCTTTTTTCTCCTTCTCTCTCCTTTCCTGCCTCTCTCTCCTTCTGTTCCTTTCCCTCTAGGTGTTTCTGTTCCTCTCTCTCTCCCATTCACCGCCCCCCTCCCTTCTTTCTCTCTATTATTTTCCTTCTCTCTCGTCCAGAACGTTCCTCACTGGCAAGGTTGATAATGTCTCTTTCTCCCACCTATTTCTGCCTCGATCCTGTCTTAAAATTTCTTGAAGTTCCCAGCAGATTTTTTCATTTTTTTGTGGCAAACCCTCTCTGTCCCTCCCTCTGCCTTTGCTCCTATCATCCATCCATCCATCCATCTTAAGTTTTCCTCTTTTTGTGTGTGTTTTCCTTCCCAAGTTGGATTACTAATCAAGCTGGTCTACCGTCCCCCTAAAAAATTGTGACCTCGGCCTGTTCCTAACCTGAGAATACTTGTTGTCTTTTTTTCTCTGTCTTTCCTCTAAAAATCCTCTTGTTTCTCTCCCCTGTTCCAATTCTTTCCTCGCTGTGTGTTCACCTTTTATCCGAAACTAAAATGAGAACACAATCTAACTTGGATGTAGGAGGATTGATTGATTCATTAGATATATGAGGAAGGATATTAAACTTTGTATAGATCAAGTCGCTCTTAATGCATGTCATGTTCGCATAAGGTCAGTGTAGTTCAGCGTAGAAGTTTAAGGTTTAATTGTAGGTTCTTCAAAAGTTTACTTCCAATCGCCCTCCATGTTAAATCTTCCTGTATTGAATCTGCTAAAAATCGTGGGGAGACCTCCCTAAACCTAAGTATCACTTGAAAGTTGAAGGCGCATTTTTGGATAAATTTAAAAGCCCGCGCCACATGTAGGCGTGGATTGTTTAGGGTATATCTTGAAAACGCAAGCCGTTCATTTGGGTCGTGTCTTAATCATCGCTGCCACACATGCAAACGGTCTCTTAAAAATCAATACCGCAGTCTCTGGGTCCGCAGATATAAATCATCTTGATTATATTCTTTCAAGTGATAGTTAGGTTTAGAGAGGTACTCTTTAATCCCACAGTGTGAGATAAGGTTAGCTGACCCCCTTCTACCCCCTGCCCCCCTCTGGATCCCATAGACACCGCCGCATGGGTCTACTTATCCCATAGTGGGCGCCGCCGCATTTGACCGTGAGTCCATTTGTGATGAATAATCTCCCCTTCCTTATCCTCAAAGCCTTGCTAGTGGCTTGGGGTTTGGCGTCGCTAAATCTAGGATTTAACCCTCAATCATCATTATCATCATCATCATCCTATACTGTGCGATAAGTAATTTTTTTTGTATCCCCTTCTATCCCCTTCCTATGGATACCTATGGACTGTATAATGGGCATCTGCCGATCGATGAAAGATGATCAGAAGTCAGACAGATTATGGAATTTGTATAGAGCATTTTTAAAACACTCACCAATCTGCTTGACATTTTGCTTATTCTTCCTTACCTCTACCCAAGTTGTAACCCAACCCGCCCTTGGCAAGCTAGCTAGCCGACCGGGCCTCGGACCGGCCCCGGGCCCCGTGCTACCCCGTGTACGAGACTCGTCACTCGTGCGCACAAGACTCGTGCACACCGATACAGAATCATATTACAGATCGACTTTGATCGACTTCGCACGTACTCTTGCCGATTTCTGTTTTTCTTTCTGGGGCCGGCAAGCAACGGGCGTTGTCAAAGACTGTTCTGCCGCATGCGGCCGTATGTGACAACGATAGAGAGGGCCGCCCAATGTTGCTCTACTTAGTAATCGTCTTTTCCCAGACATTCTGATCTCTTTGCCTGCTTCCGAGCCTCTCATACATTCAGCATGCCAATGTTACGCGTGCAGTCTGAGAGACGTGGGGGAACTACTGTTTAGTGGCCGCCGTCCTGAGGAGCATTGCAACCAGCGCCGGGCGTTTCCCTCCTTCTTTCTTTTGCATAAAGTTGGGAGGTTGAGCCTTCAAGTGGAAGGCACGTGGTGCACTTAGAGAAGTTGCTGCTGCCCAATTTTTATGGTTGCTGACGCACGGGACAGGAGACGAGCGCCACTTTTTTTGTGTTGTTGAAGGGGGGCAGGTGGTCCATTTGAAGCTCGGCACAGAGTCAAGAGCCTCGCTTCATCTGTTCGCACTTAGTCATTTCCTGCTTCTGAGGATCTGCAGGGTTGACAGAGCGTTCGGTAAAGCCCCTGGTCCCGACACGTGTTAGACAACCAAGCACTTTAAGTTTGCGCTTTTGGTTTTCTCAACCTTGCCCATGGATCTGTCGAAGTCTTCGCCTGAGGATGGCCAGAGTGCCGCGGTTGGAGACGGGGAACGGCAAGGCAAAAGTCCTCCCGCTCCTCTGAAGATGGAAGCGGGGGGGGAGACTGGAGAGACGGAGCTGGTCATCTCTCACCCAGTCGCGGTGACTGCAGAGAAGAAGATAGAATCAGAGGACGAATGGAAGAGACTGATGGAAGTGCACAAAGCTCGAACGATGATCCCCCCAGCATTTGCTAAGTCCAAAGACTTAGTACATGAATTCGGCGCGGATCTTGACAGGCTAAAGGCGGCACTCGAACTGCTTGTCTTCAAACCAGGAGACGGGAAAGAAGGTAGGTCGGTCAGTCAGTGCACGGATCTATTTTGAAAAATCTTCTGGCCCGTATAGTGTTCACCCACTTTGCCTCTCGCTTTTCCTCTTCCTCAGTGCTGAGATGTTTGCTTTCGCACCTTCTGTCTGAATGACGTTTTGTTTGTTTTTTCTGTTTGAATCCTTGCAGTCCCCCCATCCGAGTTGCCTGCACTCGTTGCGCCCCTGCTAGAGGCTGTCGTATCTCCCGAACACGCACACAAAGTCAACTCACTCTACAGCTTCCACCCGCAGGTCAGTTGCACGGTCTTTCACCTGAAAGACTTTTTTTCTTGCCTTTTTTCCCTTCAATACTTACCATTTACATATGACTTTGTTCTAAATCAGGCGGCAATTCCTGTCCATAGCAGGCAGCCTCCCCCACCCACACAACCTATCTCACGAGTCGCTGTGACCTTACGCATTTCTTTTCGCCTTTCGCTCCTTGTTCATCTTTCTGTTTGGCCACCTAGTTTTTAAAGATGCGGAATATCGACGCAAGTGTTCCTCTCGGCTTGGCTTATTCAGTCTCTCTCAGCAATCATCATCCCGAATTTTCCGACCGGACCTTACCCTGTGCTTGTCGATCGCGTACTGGTTTGATTTGCGGGTCTTGTCACCTTCCTCCCTCCCGCATGTGTGCATTTCTTCCTGCAGGTTGCTGGACCTGTGTGGCGCCCCCCCGCGACTGGTCGGGGCCTGCCATCCCGCACGGTGTCTGTTTCCCAGACCCACCCTCCAGAGGCAGGGGGGGGGCAGAGGCCGGTCCAGACTCCCATGAGCTCCCCCCGGGGGCTGGGAGACGACCCGTCGGCACATGGGGGGGCGAGTGGTGTTGAAGCGGACAGAGAGAGACTGCGAA
Source organism: Chromera velia (assembly GCA_018398765.1). Lineage (NCBI taxonomy): Eukaryota > Chromeraceae > Chromera > Chromera velia. Next base: position 59 of record JAHBMJ010000124.1, on the reverse strand, counting down.
TGGAATTGGTCAAGGCAGGCGTCTCGTCCTCTGGTGAGGCTGCCGGTGGGGGGGGGGGG
>JAHBMJ010000123.1:19829-56187 GCA_018398765.1 Chromera velia | reverse complement strand
CATACCCGAACGCTGCACGTCTTCGGTATGTATCTTCTGTATGCCAATTCGGACTATAGAGGTTCCAGAGAATGGGTAAATGAAGAGAGGGAAGAATTGTTGGAGGCGTTATACGCTATCCCCCTGTCAGATCTGCGAATAGTGATGGGGGACCTGAATGCACACCTGGCTAGCGAGTGCCCAAAGGGGGTTACGTGGGAAAGGGAAATAGATACTGAAACCGGGACAGGGCATGAAGGGAATAAGAATACAGATGGACACTCACTGGAATTCACGCATAAGTCTCTATGTTCAAATCTTGACGAAGCAGGTCGTTGGATCCTTCACTCACTTTGCGAGAAGTCCAACTTCCTGCCAGCCGCCGGTCTGCACCTAAAGGATGAAAGAAGGGAGGTGGAGGTCAGACTAACCGGGGCATGGACCTTTAAGAGTGGGAAGTCTAAGTCGGTAATTGATATTCCTTTGATTGACCCTCTGCTTCTTTGTTATCTCTCTTTTTACGTGGTCGAGTCACGTTTAGAGGTCGCAAAGCAGCATACGGCTGTCTCTCTTTCTTTTGATTTCTCTTCTCCTCCCTCTTCGTCTATGCATGAATGTATTTCTGACTGGTCCCTCTCCCGGCCTCTCTCTCATCTGAGTGAAGTAGGCAGATGTACCCCTGTCTGTGACGATGAGTTGATGGGGGTGGCCCTCTCTCTGAAAGCGTTCACAGAGAATGAGGGGCTAAACTTATAGGATGAGGGTTTACGTCAAGCGCAGGAGTGAGGAGACCCTGTTTCTCACTTCTTTGATCCTCCAAAACCTCCGCCCGAGCCGCCCCCATCAGATGCAGTGTCTTTCTCTCTGACAGAGCAGTTACGACAGATTTCTGACTCCTAGCAAACATGCCTAGCCGGCGGAATTCCAAAGGGGTAAGGATGGGAAGCAGAAAGGAAAACAAGAAAGAAAGAAAGGACATAAGTCAACGGGAGTCATCCCGGCTAGACTGGTGGGATGAGGAATGTTTGGCTAAACAAAGGGAGGTGAGAGAGGCCGAGAGAGAATGGAAGGACCTGAGAGGAATATGGGGGGCAGATAAAGGTGACCGGGGAGGTCCCACCCAGAGTGCGAAGCGAAAGCTTGAGTCCCTTCACAGGACAAGGAAGAGACTGTTTGCCCGTAAAGTAACAGGCAAGCAGAGAGGTTAGCAAGGGAGGCTGCGACCGACCCCTCGGCGATTTGGAGGTGGAAGAGGGAAAAGAGCAGTGCGAGAGGTGGGGGAGACAGACCGACCCCCGCGGCTTTTACCGATTTCTGGGCCTCTGTATTTGAGGGTGAAGGGCTCCCTCCTCCTCCAGTTGCTTCCCCCCTCCTCCCCCGGCCTTGTCTTATAAAAGGATTATCGGTGCACTCCAATCGATTGATACGAGTAAGGCTGATGGAATTGGGGGCGTTTCCTCCAGGCATCTTGACCTTTGTTTCAGCTCCCCTCCCCTTTTTCGTTTCCTTCTTTTTGTCTTCTTTAATTTATTTCATCGTTATTCCTATTGGCCGTTTCTTTGGAATTTGATCCGTGTAGTTCCTGTTTCGAAAGGCCCCCCCTCTTGTGACTGCTCGGAATGGAGACCTATCCATATTGTGTGTTTGCTTGCGAAACTGTTTGCCCTCCTGATGGACGAGAGATTGAGGGAACAGACCTCATTAAACAACCGCCAGCTGGGGTTCAGGAAGGGGGTCGGGACCAGGGAGGCCATTGCGGCGCTGGCAGGACTTGTAGCGAGCTCCAAAGCCTGGAAACTCCCCCTTCTGGCTGCGTTCGTTGACTTTTCTAAGGCGTTTGATAAGGTCCCTCGAGGTCTGTTGCTGAGACGGCTTCGGGAGGAGGGTGTATCGGAATGTGATGTTTTAATGGTGCATGCTATGTACTTTGATGTCTGGGCGAGGGTCGATGGTGCTGATAGGGAGATACAGGAAGGGGCGGGGGTGAAACAGGGTAACCCTCTCTCTCTCCTGCTCTTCCTTCTGTTCATTAATAATCTGCACCACCACATCTGCCTCTCGGCTCACCGAGAGGATGAGCTCGGGGGGGAAGAATCAGAGAAGGATGGAACAGTGTCTGACGAGAGGTCTATAGAAAGCAGAGCACGTGACTACCCTTGGGCAGGCAGATTGAGAGGGGTTGGCATTGTGAAAGGGAACAAGAAGACCAAAGTAGCGGTGAAGAGGAAAAGAGGGAAAGTCAGGGTCAGTCAGGATGATACGATCTGTGTTGGGCCCGAGCCTATCGAAAGCCTCGGTTACGCTGACGACCTTGTTCTGTTTGGTCGTTTTTCACATAAGCTTCAAGCGAGAATGAATAAATTGGCGGAATATTGTCGGACGTGGGGCCTCACGGTCAATTTGAAAAAGACAAAAATAATGAGGCTTTCCTGCAGCAAGGAGAATATTAGTCAGCCAATGTTTTTTGAAGGGAAGGAAGTCGAGAGAATGGGCCAGTATAAATATTTAGGCTACACCTTTTTTGAAGGCGGATCTCTCCGTTCCTCTGTGAGACATCGCCTGGAAGTGGTAGAGAGGGCACTCAGGGGGGTCATTGGGCTTTGTGTTTCTCTTAGTCATCTCTCTCCGACTTCGAAAATTATGCTCTTTTGGGGCCTGTGGATTCCTGTGGCCCTTTACGGGCTAGAAGCGTTTTCTCTCAGTCAAGCAGACATGAAAGCGTTAGATGATTTGCAACTACGTTTTGTTAGATAGGTTTTTGGCCTTCCCCGCAATTTGTTTCGTATCCCCTCCCTCTTCATCTCCGGCCTTTGCCGGATACGGGCTATCTTGGCTGAAAGAGTGGGGGGTTTTTTACGTAGCCTCTCCTTAACATCCCACTGTATGCCCGCTAGCTTTTTAGATCTCTGCAAAGACGGCCTTTATGGTGATTGGTGGAGGTCCGTCAAGCTGTTGGTGGGACCTTTCGCTCCTGAACTCTTCTCTGTCGAGGGGGTGCCTTCGGGCCCGGGAGAGAAAGCTGCATTAAAAAGAAAGCTCGCGGTAGAAGGGAGAGGTAGGGAGGCATAAGAATGGTTGGACGACTGGTTTGTAGCTACCTCCCGTTCTTTGCAAAAAGAGGGCCGGCAGGGCAGGGGAGGGCAGGCAGGATGGGGGGGGGTTTTCCCTAACGGAGTGAGGCCTTCGGTCTTCCAAGTCGAACATCCGTCTAGACAGCGCTTGGCCCATCTTGTCATGGGAGGATGGACCGGCTCAAGCAGGCGGCGTATTCCTATAGTTCGACCTCTCTCTAGGAGGCTGCTCTGTTCGAAGGCCAACGTCAGGCCGATTGCCCGTGCACTGTTAGGGGGGGGGGAGTTCTGAACGGGGAGGTAGAGACGGTCTGCGAGCACTGCCCCCTCGATTTGCATAGGCGTGGCCATCTGAATGATGTTGTCCATAAGTTAACTGAATGCAAAGGGACCAAAGGAGAGAGGGGACGTATGAATAGGCTTTTGGATGAAGCAAGAGACGCTCGCTCTAAGTCGGACTTGATTGTGTGGGCACAACAAATGGCTAAGCAGCAGTTGGGACGGGGTGTGAGCGAAAATGAGAAGAAAGTGAGGGAGATCTTCACACTTCTCCTCGAAAAGCACCCTGTTGCAGGCGCACGGACGATCTCCGATTGCCTTCGTAAGTAGCTGTGTGTGTTCCCTCAGTCTGTTCTTCTTTCTCTTTTCTTCCTTTCTTTCTTTTTTCCTTTCTTTCTTTCTTTCTTTCTTTCTTTCTTTCTTTTTTTCTTTCTTTCTTCTTTTCTTCCTTTCTTTCTTTCTTTCTCTCTTTCTTTCTTTCTTTCTTCCTTTCCCCTCACTTGTTCATTCTTAACGACCGTATTTGTTTTTAAAGGGAGTATTTCATTATGTCTGTCCGAGTATGTTTCATCCAATTGATTGATTGATTCATTGAGGAACAAACAAGGGCGGAACGGAATCAATCGGGGGGTGAGCGAAAAGCATATGGGGGGGAAATGCAAGACAGACGACCCCATGAGGCCCAGGCTGTGGGGCTCGGATGGCACCCCTCGCGTGAGTGTGGGAGGCGGTGGGAGGTGACGGGCTCGAGCCTGCACAGGTACAAGGGAGCGCGCGGGGCGCTCGTGCTCGTGCGGTTCACAAGCGGGTCTGCGAGCGGGATGTATGCTACGTGTGGCGTCTCCATTCTTCTCCCTTTATCTCTCCTTTTTAAATTTCTTTATCATGCTTACTACTTGCAATTTCACTCCCCTGGAAAACAAGTCGTGCCTCAGGGATGAACCGACCAAACCGACTGAACTGACTGAACTGATCGAACTGCAGGAACTAAATGGAGAGAGAAACCTTTGCTCGTACATCTTCGGCAGAAAAGATAGGGGATCAAAGGAGATTGGGAGTTCTGATCTTTTTCTCTCTCTGTCTCCTCCCATTCCGCCTCGGGTGATTTTCTTTAGAGGTCATCTGACAGACCTCTAACTGACACGAAATGATAGAAAGAATCTCACTGGCCCGTGACCCTTAGGGGAAAAAAGGACATAGAAACAGAGGAGTCCGTCTCTGTCCTTTCTGTTCCCCCTAAGGTATTTGTTTTTTCCCTTTCCTTCTCGTTTCCCCCTCCGCTCAGGTGTGCCAGTGCTGTTCTGGCGCTTTGATCGGTCATAGGGACCCTCTTACGGGCGAAATGCAGGCAGTCCTTGATTGTCTTAAGGGTGGGATAGAGAGCGTATTGTAACTCAGCCTGTAAGAGAACTACCAGATAAAGCAAAAGCCTGTTTGCTTAGAGGTGGAGCCCTACCCCTGTCAGGCTCCCATCGATTCAATTTACCCCAGTGGGGCCTAAGTTGAAAGTTTAACTCTATGTATGAGTCACAGTATGACGCTCTAGGTTGGCCAGAGTCTATACGGCTCACCGGCTTTAACCCTATACATCATCATCATCAATCAAGATTCGAGTCATTAATTTGACTTATCCGTGTACTATAGATATTAAACGGTCGTAAAATTCAAAGTTTCGTAAACTGCAATAGTAGTACAGTCTAGGCAATCATGCATCCTCATAACATGTCTGCACCTGTGGATACCTGGGCTGTTGTGTTCATAGATCGATCGTTTGCGCTTTTGGTAGATTGGAATTCATCCTGCATTTTGCCGTCAGTCGACTTGAGATTTGAGCATCAATGACGCTACAAGATTTGTCAACTTATTGAAGAAATACTGCCGCATTGATCTGTTAGTCGCGCTCTTCATGGAAATGGACAGTTAGATAGCAGGCGTTCTTTCTTGTAGACTTCACCGCACTCTGTTTGTGTGTGAGACATACTTGTCAATGAGTAGAGATGAGTCCGATCATAGTGTGCTTTTTTGATGTTTTTCTGTCTTGGCGTCGTTGGCGTTGGCACACAATTCGCATTAAGAAACATTTTTTCTCTTGGCGCTCTTCTCTTTGAAGTGTCAACTCGCAGCGCATTACCACAGAGAGGTTCTGGGGCCTCTGTCGCTTAGTCGCGGCCCCATTCCCTTCCGTTTCCTCTATGGATCCATGAATCATTCGTCTGGAGTTTCTCGATCCGTTTCCTCATTTTCGTCTGTTGATTTGTGGGCGTCCTCTCGGAATCCTCCGTTGGGTACGTCGTGAAGTGCGGAGTGGAGTGCATCGCTGCAGGAAGGAATTAAGTCATCAGGAAGGGCAGAGAGAGAGAGAGAGAGAGAGAGAGAGAAAGGAGGTTCGTTAATCAACCCAATGGGATGCAGAGCGACGAGGGGAAAAGTAGACTTTTCTTTTGAAGAGAGACCGGCAACGCAACTGACGCACGAAATAGACTTTTCTTTTGAAGAGAGACCGATAACACAACTGGCGCACGCAATAGGCTTTTCTTTGGAAGAGAGAGATGCCGGTAACGCCACAAGGAATCTCAACAATCCATGCACTTTGTGTGGAAAGTCCCCACGCAACGTCCTCTATCGAAAGCACATACACACGAATGGAAGGGAACGGCTGAGTACAAGACGACCAATAAGATTGGCAGCGCTAAAGGGCGTATCGAAAGCGTGCGTATGCCATGAAAGAAATGCCTTTTTGGGAAAACAAGCGGAAAGGAAAGAAGAAAGGAAGGAAGGAAGGAAGGAAGGAAGGAGGGAAGACAGGAAGCAAGGAAGTCGATGCAAGGAAACAAGCAAAGAAGTAAGGCAGAAAAGGAGAGCGCCAGGCGAAGGAGAAAAGCGGGCAAGAGACCGACAAAGGCAGAACAGGACAGGAAATTTAATACTTGGACAGACACGGCTCTAAAGATGGCAGCCAAGGCAAGGCATGACCACCTGGGTGCAAGCAGGTCTAGTCTGTCTAAAAAGTCACTCCCACCGAACACATTCCGACGAGAGGAATCAACCACAAAAAGGAGATATACTGCATGGGAGGATCTGGAATTCTTTCTGAATGCAGTACGTCTCCCGGTGAAGCGTCAAAGTGATGATAGATGAATGTATGCGCTTTTCCAAAGTAAGAAGTGAACAAGAAAAGGGAAGGGAAAGGCCTAGCGCACACACGGGACGGTAACCACTGGGGAAAACAGGCATTTTTGTTTAATTGTTGTGCGATCGACATGTTGAGTTGGACATCAGTGGAACTGGAAAGAAGACAGTCCCATCAAGATTCATGTATTAAGCCTGGCTGCGAAGGGCAGGAGCCCTCCGACTTTTGTAAACAAACAGAAAAATTAAGAAAAGAAAGTCTGACTGCGGAACGTACACTTCTCTGCCGAAGTTGGGGTCGTGAACCTTGTTGTGCAGAAGCGTGGGAGCAATGTGGGGCACCATCCACTTCCAGTCGGGTTCTCCGGGCTCTTCTGATGAGGTCTTTCCCGAAACCTTCCAGAACTTCACCCACTCCTGCAGTAAGTTCGTTGCCGTATGCAGACGTGCATAGGTACAGACCTTGGATAGACTACATGTTCTTAGCATTTTCCCCTTTCCTTCCCTTTCTTTTCCTTTCCTTCTCTTGAATCACTGTTCGACATGCTTTTTCGATCTCTCTGTCCTTTTTTTTCTCTCTCTTTTTTTTTCTTTCTTTCTTTCTTTCTTTCTTTCTTTCTTTGCTTCTTTCTTTCTTTTTGTCTGTTGTGTTCATGGAGAGCTCCCTCTCTTTCCCTCTCTTTCCCTCTCTTTCTTTCTTTTCTTTCTTTCTTTCTTTCTTTCTTTCTTTTCTTTCTTTCTTTCTCTCTTTCTTTCTTTTCTTTCTTTCTTTCTTTCTTTTTTTCTTTCTTTCTTTCTTTGTTTCTTTCTTTCTTTCTTTCTTTGAAAGTACAGACAGACTGTATGTTTCTTTTTTTTCTTAGACAGAAAGACTACATGTTGTTTCGAGACAGACAAGCAGACAGACTGACAGACAGACAGACAGACAGGCAGATAGATGGGTAGATAGACAGAGCACACAGGCAAAGGCAAGTCAGTGAGAGGAAAGCCACATAAAGGTAGAGGCGCAAGCAAACCCAAAGACACCCACAATAGCCACAAACGGCCATACAGAGAAAAAGAAGGCATACAGACAAGCGCAGAGACACCCACACGAGTTGATGTGTAAAGCAAGACACAGATACAGAACCGATAGCAAAGAAATGGACAAGACGAAAAAAAAAACAAAGGGGTTCCCACTAACAAAGGCGAGAGTCGGCAGAAGGAAGAGGGTGCGAAGGAAGAGACATATACATACATCCCTCCACCTTCAAGCTTTCCAACCAGGCAGCCTCCCTTCATCGATCTGCTTCCCATTGCCCAGTGACGCACGCAGCGACTGACTGTCATGAATTCGATGGACCGGGGAGCCAGGGGCAACCGCTCTCTCTTGACCATCTCGACCGCGTTGTACATATCGTTGATCTGCCTCAACCCCCATTGCTGCCTCTCCTGAATCTGGTTCACGGTCAAGTCCAGGTTTTTCGAAGAGGGGTTGGTTGGAAGCAGAACGTAGTCGACTGTTCTTGGCCAGGTGTTCGAGATCTGAATGAATGAATTTTAACACAGAACACAATCGTATACACAGATACACACCAGATGAGCTTTGGTGAGCTTTTTCTGACCTGACTGTTTCTTCGTAAGAAGAAAGCACCAAAGTTTATTTGACAGTTGTTTCGGATTGCCGACTGACCGCTTTGAGCTGCAAACACAGAATAGAGGAGCAGAAGGGGGGGAATACAGAGTGTATGATTCGAGTAGCAATCTGAAGCCCATGTAAATAAACTTCTGGGTCTATCGGTGCACTGCTTTGCCTCTCATTTCAGTGTGCTCAGACAGACCTCTTTCCTTTCCGAGAAGAATCTTTATGTCTTCACTGCACGCACACGCTGATCTAGGCGCCTTTTTTTGTCCACAATCTGTCGCTCTTTTCTGCTCTCGCCCCTGCTCTGCTTCTAAGTTTCTAGCTCTTTCCTCCCTTGTCTTCCAACTACGTTCCTTTTCTCTCACCGTTCTCCCCTCTGATGAGCTGCCTGCCAATCAGGCTGCCCGAGCGCAACCCGACCTGCCTGCCTGCAGTCCTGCTCCCTCCCTGCTTGCTTGCCTGCTCGCTCGCTGGCTGGCTTGAGAGCCGCTCTCTTATGTACCATGCAACTTTGCCGCTTGCCGTCTTGCTCCCTTTCTTCTGCCTCTGCAGTCCCATCTGTGTTCCTGCCTGTTTGTCTTTCCAGCTTTCTATTTAGGTCGGCTGCTTGTCTACCTCCTTACTGCCTGCCTTTTGCCTTTCATCTGCCTATTCCTGTTTGTAGCTTTTCTTTCCTGACTTTGTGACTGGTTTCATGTGGTCGACATATGCATGCCCTTGTTCTCGGCCGGCTGGATGATTCTTGGTACGGTTCGCCCAATTCTATCTAGCTGTCGATGCCTCTCTCCAAGCACTTCCTCAGCTTTCTGCACTGACAAAGATGTGGACTGACTGCATTCCTGGCGTTCTCCAGCTCCTGCAGGGCAACCTTGAACCTCCCATAGTTGTCGTTGAACTTGTTGGCAAGGTCCATTGCCTGCAGGAAAGAAAAGAGAAAGCAAGGTGCATGCGCCCGGTGAATTTCACGAACGAGCAGGAATCTCTGTGATCAACGCGTTAGATCGGTGTGTGCGGATAGACCTGAAGGTCGGGTCCGTATTTGTTTGGGTTCTGCAGAATGCTGTCAGGAGAGTCTCCGGGAATCATCGGATTCGCCTCCGTCATGGTTGTCCCCTGCAGGTCGAGACAACACAGACACGCACAGAAAGGGTATCAGAATAGCACAACGCGAAGATAGAGGTGGACGCTCGGCATGCTCGTAGGCGAGGGGCGAGAATGACCTCGGTCAGTCCTGCAAGTCGGCACAGAGGGAGGAAGGGAGGATAAGATAAGAAACATATGGGACTGCTTGTCTGTGTACAAGTAAGCGACAATGTGACTCACCAGCACAGAGCAGGATACTGAGGAAGACACATTGTGTTCTCATGATGACGGCAGCGCACAAATGAGCGTGACGTGCTCCCTATCCACTCAGCCAGAGAGAGAGAGAGTATGGATGTGGCGGTACAAAATCCCGTGGATGGTTGCTGCTGTAGTTCAGAAGATCAGGTAGCGGTAACCCGCATGACGGTCCTTGCAGTTGAAAGGGCTTCTTTCTTCGGGGATCGAGAAAGTAACTATGTGAGTCTCCATGTATGCTCTTGTTCCTATATAGCTTCCACGGAAAGCTGAATCAATGAGGCACATATATATATACGCAAGAATGCATGCCTGGGTAATAGTATACGTATATATCGACTTATGCATGTACGTGTCAATCGATACAGAATTGCGGGCATGAAAATTGATCATGATATTAACAAGTGAGTGCGCGCGCTTTGCGCTCGGAAGTGAAGAAGAAATCCTCCCCCCCGTGCATATATGGGAAATCTGACGCCATTCAGATTTTTGAAATCTGACGCGCCCATAGGGACGCGCGAAAGTCATACTAGGTTAGATCCGCTTCTCATATATAGGGACGCGGCATACATGAAAAAACCCTCAATCAACAAAAACTGCATACTAAAGAAAATGACCTTGCGAAAAACCTATATAAGGCCTGAAACCTCAACATATTGGTAATGAAAGGTACTAGGCTCTAGCGTAGAAGAGAACTTACTATAGGACGATGCAAATCATTCATACGGAGAGGACTGATAAGGAGGAGAATGTCTTCCTTCTTATCAATCAGTCTGTTTGATTCGTATTCAATCATACTCCAATCAACATGCGATCACTATTCCATAAATCCATGCGGCACGCCCGCCCCGCGTATCTCAATAAGATGCGGTGGCGGGTCTGGCGGCGGGCACCTCCATATTGAGCCCTTACAGGCAAGCGCCACCCAAACGTCCATAGGGAGGCATCAGATTTTTAAACAGATAAAATTCTGCATGCATGTACACGCATGTAGACGGCATGCATGCATGCATGTCTCTTTGCATGGCTGGCTGGCTGGACAACCAATAGAAACACAGCTGGCAGAAAAGACCAATCGAGGCGTCACCCCATGATAACAGCAGCACTACCAGAACGGCGTACGCCTCGACGTTCGTGTGAAGACTCTTACGTTCCATGCATGCACTGGCAGTCTCTTCACAGTGCCTCTCTGTCTTTGGCAGTCTCTTCACAGTGCCTCTCTGCCTTTGTCGGTTTGGCAGTCTCTTCACACTGTCAGTGCCTCTCTGTCTTTGCCGGTCCTTTCAAAAAATGGCAGAGACAGCGATAGGTGGTGAAAGCGCAGGCATGTTGGGAACGGGCCTGATGAAAGATGCAAAAAACAGACACAAGGCCTTTTTAAAATTTTTTGTCATAGACAGAGGTGAGCTGGAGAACGACTTTCTGTTCAAAAGCTTCAAGGTCACCGACGAGATCTTCACAAAGCCTCCCCAGGAGCTCTACAAGTGCATATGTCCGAATAACATTTGTTGTTTTTTAACGAAGCTGGCCTTTGACAGACCAACTTTTGACCTGAAAAATCCCGAGCATAGGCCTATTCATAAATACGCGGATACTCTGGAGGCATACAGCCGGGTTATCGGTCTGTGTCTGGGGTACGGGAGCGAAGATTATAAGAAAGACCCCCGCACGGGTACTGTGTCAGACTCTCCCGCGTTTTCTGATGTCATTTGCAACCTCATCAAGAAGGTGAAGGATTTCCAGGATAGAGACGAGGGGGCAGAGTCCAAAGAGACTCGGGCCTTTGAGTTTGAGAAAGTGCTTGCCTGCCTGCAAGTGAGTCTCTTTTGTGGCTTGTTGTTTCTGGCAGCTTTTCCGTCTCCCGATGAAGCAGTGTTCATCACATTATGGAGGGGTGATGATGCAAACGGACTCAAACACACATGCACTCAAGAGTCATTCCTCTTCCTCTCTATCCGGCACCTATATCTATGTCTGCCCCTGTCTCTGTCTGTCTGTCTGTCTGTCTGTCTGTCTGTCTTGATATTCCTTTATCTTTGTTGCTTTACTTCTTTTTCTGTGTTGTGTTCATACATAAAGAAACGGAGAGAAAGAAATTATACAATGGTCTATCTCTGTCTGTCTCTCTCTCTCTCTCTCTCTCTCTTTCTCCCTCTCTTTGTATGTGTGTGTGTGTGTGTGTGTGTGTGTGTGTGTATGTGTGTGTGTGTGCAGTTGAACGAAGAGTTGGAGGAGAAGGAAAAGGGCACAGCCACAGAGGGTGAACAAGCTCAAAGGATTTCGATTCGCAGAGTGTGGACACTGCAAATTTCCCTGCTCGGACGAGCGGATGATATGTGTAACTTGATCCGAGATAAGATCTCTGTACAATGTTATTTTGCTGCCCCATTTGCGCTTTTGGCGCAACTCTTAAAACTGAAGCAGTCAAAGATACATCAGCCATACCTGCAGGTCGTTCTTCCATGTGATGAGGAACAGAAAGAAAGAAAGAAAGGAAGCAAGACAAGAAGGCAGATGGCGAGAAACAGAAAGAAATGAAGCAAAACAAGAAGATAGCTGGCGAGTAACAAAAAGAAAGGAAGCAAAACAAGAAAGCAGATGGCAAGGAACAGAAAGAAAGGAAAAAAGACAAGAAAGCAGATGGCAAGGAACAGAAAGAAAGAAAGGAAGCAAGACAAGAAAGCAGATGGCGAAAAATAGAAAAAAAGGAAATACGCAAGACAAGAAGACAGATGGCAAGGAACAGAAAGAAAGAAAGAAAGAAAGAAAGGAAAGAAGGAAGGAAGAAAGGAAGGAAGGAAACAAGACAAGAAGGCAGATGGTGAGGAACAAAAAAAAAGAAAGGAAGCAAGACAAGAAGGCAGATGGCGAGGAACAGAAAGAAAGAAAGAAAGAAAGAAAGAAAAGAAAGAAAGAAAGAAAGAAAAAAAGAAAGAAAGAAAGAAAGAAAGAAAAGAAAGAAAAGAAAGAAAAGAAAGAAAAGAAAGAAAGAAAGAAAGAAAGAAAGAAATGAAGCAAGACAAGAAGGCAGATGGCGAGAAACAGAAAGAAATGAAGCAAGACAAGAAGATAGATAGCGAGGAACAAAAAGAAAGGAAGCAAAACAAGAAAGCAGATGGCAAGGAACAGAAAGAAAGGAAAAAAGACAAGAAGGAAGATGGCAAGGAACAAAAAGAAAGGAAGCAAGACAAGAAAGCAGATGGAGACAAGAAAGCAGATGGCGAGGAACAGAAAAAAAAGGAAAAAAGAAAAGAAGGAAGATGGCGAGGAACAGAAAGAAAGAAAGCAAGACAAGAAAGCAGATGGTGAGGAACAGAAAGAAATGAAGCAAGACAAGAAGGCAGATGGCAAAGAAAAAAAGGAAGCAAGACAAGAAAGCAGATGGCGAGGAACAGAAAAAAAGGAAGGAAGCAAGACAAGAAAGCAGATGGCGAGGAACAGAAAAAAAAGGAAAAAAGATAAGAAGGAAGATGGCGAGGAACAGAAAGAAAGAAAGCAAGACAAGAAAGCAGATGGTGAGGAACAGAAAGAAATGAAGCAAGACAAGAAGGCAGATGGTAAGGAAAAAAAGGAAGCAAGACAAGAAAGCAGATGGCGAGGAACAGAAAAAAAGGAAGGAAGCAAGACAAGAAAGCAGATGGCAAGGAACAGAAAAAAAAGAAGGAAGCAAGACAAGAAGGCAGATGGCGAAGAACAGGAAAAAAGGAAGCAAACAAGCAAGCAAGCAAGGCAGGATGCAAGCAAGCACGCAAGGCAAGCAAACAAGGCAGTACGGAAGCAAGGCAAACAAGCAAGGCAGGACGCAAGCAAGTATGCAAGGCAAGCAAGCAAGGCAGTACGCAAGTAAGGCAAGCAAGCAAGGCAGGACATAAGCGAGCACGCAAGGCAAGCAAGCAAAGAAGCCGCAAGCAAGGCAAGCAAGCAAGGCAGTGAGGTGCAAGCATTCATGCAGACAGATGGAGGCAAAGAGGAGAGGCAGTGAGGTGCAAGCATTCATGCAGGAAGCTAGGACTAACAAGTTGGAGACAGGAAGGGGGGGGCATGGTCCGGAACGGGGGCACAACCAGCACCCAAAGTCTACACACAGGCAAGCACAGAGCAGAAAATGAAGCTTCGATAAAGAAAAAAAGAGATGGGGACCCCTGCCCAGACTTTATGGGTCAGCCAGGCCCATTGAAGGAAGGACTGACCAGTCGGAGATAGGAAGGAGGGGGGCGCAGTGCCAAACTCTGCAGGCAGATACAGAAGTGTAAGCGTGTGAAGGAGTGAAGAGAAAAGCAGGGCACTCTTGAGCCGATTCAGCTGCAAGACCGTCAAGACCGTCAATCTCAGTAACGCCGTCTCGTCTACTGTTGCTTGACGAAGGGCTTTTTTGAGTCCGACTCCCCGGAAGAGAGTCAAAAGAAGGTCAAAAGGTGCATGCAGGTAGTGGACACCCCTTTTGATGAGACAATGCTAACGGTTGTTCCTCATGTCCGTCCCTTAGCAGAGCCCGGCTAACCTCAGAGCAGGCTGGAGGAAGAAAAAAAAGCCAAAAAAGCGTGAAAGACGTCTATAGCTCTCCGGAGGTGTCCGCCATCCAAACAAACGTCACCGTAAGGCTTAATGACGTGTCAAAAACAGAATAAGACCACTCTAAGCGCGATCCGTGGGGAAACGGTGAACCTCGGTCTGACCGCTGGGTCAGTCTGAGCCAGTAGATTTTTATTCAGATAAAAATCCCATATTCCCTTAATATGGGGACGTGACATGCATAACAAAACCCTCAATCATCATCCCCCCCATGCAGTGGCACATGTATGTATAAGTGTCGTCACCTTATCACCATCCAACTAAGGAACGATTTAGAATTGCATGACAAAAACGCTGATCATCATTTGGAAGTAATTACATGTTAGTTAGTTAGTTAGTTAGTTAGTTAGTTAATTAGAGGATGGCTAACCCTAGTTCGAGCGCTAAGCTCCTGGGCGGCACATATATATCCGTGTGTGTACATTAGCAAGTTAATCAGACGTGCATCGTGTATATACACCGTAGGATAGCAGGTATGCAGCAGTGGCTAGAGTAGCGTACAGGGCTCATAGGGTATAAGAAGTTCTGTCATGCAAGGTTGTTACTTCCAGATACTTTCCTACAAGCTCTCATACAGAGACCTAGGCAGAGACTTGGCTAATTGCTGACTGCATGTATATGATTGTATTAATTGTATGGAGCCGGCTGGGGACACAAGCTTACTCGTTATATGCACACTATAGCTCTAAGGATCCTGACATAACTTGACATCCTAGGATCCCACAATACTATGTGCATACTCCGAATCAAGTTCGAATTAGGTGAGACTCCTTCGATTCCCAGTTTTTTATCTTCTTTTTGTTCATTACCATGTATCGCAAATGATGACTAAGTTCTGATAGGAAGAGTCCCTGGAAGACACCTCGAACATAATCAAACATCATATTCTTTATATTACAATGGAGTTGCTTGTTCTGGCCGGAGTTGATTGCCTGGCTAGTCATGTCAGTCATGCAGAAATGAATTAAGTCAAGGAGTAAGATTGTCCTAAGGGTCTCTTTCCAGCCAAGCACTAAGTTATGTTCACATGTCTATGTTGTTGTATAGGCGCGCCCTAAATGTTGTGTCTGTATTGAAATTAATATTAGAATTAATTCCACATATATGCATACACGTCTTGTCTGCTCTTCCATCCTGACTGATAGCTCTGGTAATATTTGACTCCTGAACTAACAGTTCTTAAGCAATAAGCGGTCTTACTCTAAGTCTAAGTCTGTAGCCATTTTCAGACTATAGGCTTCCCTACGTGGTAGCAGTAGAGCCTCTTTCCTCCACCTTAGGAGGGGCCCTGCTTTATGTCCATCCTTCATATGATGTGTTATCTTACAGTCAAATATTATGGCAGAGTTCCAGGGAGACTGGGCACAGCAGTTGTTCCAGACCCAACAGAGACAACAAGAGCAGATAGACCGGCTGCTCACATAAAATGAGATAAAATGAGGCCCTTTATGCTAAGAATGAAGCCCTGGAGGAGCAGCAGCAGTAGCAGCATCAGCAGCATCAGTATGTTGGTTAGGCAGCACCGAAGTCATTGGCCAAACTCAAAGACCCCTTCACATTCGGTAGGGACAGAAAGGTACTCCCTGCTTGGATTTGAGATGTGAAGAAATTTATTTAGCTCTCGAAAGTCCCTGAACACGAAGTACTGGACACCGCCCGTCAGTAGCACCTTTCCCAGTCCTTAAAACTGTGGCTTAATCTCATCATGGAGAGTGACTCCCCCTTCACGGGGTGGAACGACTTCGAAGTAGCAATCCGTCGGAAGTTTAAAGATCCGAACGCGCAGGACCGGCTGAGGGAGGAGCTGGCTGCCATAAAATGCGGACCCAAGCAGCGAGTACACGACTACAATACCACGCTCCTTCAGTTCGCGTCCCAGATAGAAGACATCACCATGCAGTCGATCATATTTCACTATATCAAGGGGTTGTCGCCCGGTATACAGAAGGAGGTCCGTCAAAGAAGACCAGCGGATCTCGAACTGACTGTACTGATAATTGAAACTTTTGTACTGGAAAGTAACTTTGAAAAATTTAGTTTTTACAACATTAAAATAGATAGTTTAACCTTTAAACTAATTGATTTTCATAATTTATTTAAGACTATTTAAGCTTAGTAAGATGTTTTAAAAATGAAATTAAAAAAATGTATATATAGACTCTGAGTGTAAATTTTTTCAAAACTATAAATTATCTGGTACCTATCATTGTAAATTAATGCTAAGACAAAAACATAATAAGAAAGGCATCTGAATGGCTCTGAATCGATCTGATTGAAGCATTTCTTCTCATGATCATAACTCTTTTGTTTTCAATTCATATGAGGCACTGCTCAACGGCGGGCGTGTCAGGGGGAGGGGGGGGGCATCTCAGTATATATCAAACACACCCGTGAACGCCACCTGCAGAAATATGTGCACACAAACAGAAAGTCAGTCAAATCGCCAGAATACACATAAAAGCATGTATGTAAACACAACTTGTATCTTTAATTTGTATCAGAATGATATATGAAAGCAGGAAGACTGAAATTGGGAAAGCAATCGGACGGGCAGGAAGGCCGAAATTGGGAAGGCAATCAGGCCGCCAAGAAGACAAAAATTGGAAAGCAGGCATGTAGGCAGAAAGAACGAACTCTGGGAGGCAGTCAGACATATAAGAAGGCCGAACTTGGGAAGACAGTTGGGCCAGCACGAAGAACAAAATTGGGAAGGCCATCGGGCAAGCAGAATGACCAAAATTAGGAAGCGTTAGGAGGAAACTTGGGCAGGAAAGAAGGCCAAAATAGGGAAAGCAATCAGGCAGGCAGGAAAGCCGAAATTAGGAAGGCAACCGGATAGGCAGGAAAGCCGAAATTGCAAAGTCAGTCAGGCAGACAGAAAGGCCGAAATTTAGAAAGCATTGAGGCAGACAGAAAGACCGAAATTTGGAGGGCAGTCAGGCAGGCAAGAAGGCCGAAATGGGAAAGCAGTCAGCATGGCAGGAATGCAAAACTCTGGAAGGCCGTCAAACAGGCAAGAAGGCCGAAATTGGGAAGGCAATCGGGCAGGCAGGAAGACCAAAATTGGGAGCGCGGCGAAGGCCGAAATTAGGAAGGCAATAGGGTGGGCGGAAAGGCTAAAATTGAGAAGGCATTTAGCCAGACAGAAAGGCCAAAAGCTAGAGGGCAGTCAAGCAGGTAAAAAGGGTAAAATTTCGGAGGCAGTCAGGCAGGTAGAAAAAAACACAGGCTCGGTACGTAGGGGCGCTGCTCCCTTTTGCAGTCTGAAGACTGCGGCCTTAACAAAAATGCAAAGACCTAGCTCTGGAGGAGTTGAAGAAGCACTGGGACACAAAACAAGCATCTCCTAAAGGAGACCCACGACCTGCAAAGAGCAGAGGAGGGGGGCAGGGATGAACAACATATGCAAAGGGAGACGGCAGTTTTGTGCCTTGCCAAAGACAGACCAGTCAGTCATTCAGAAACCATAATGGCCAGGTTGCAGCCATATAAGAACACTCACAGACATCGTATAAAGCCTTTTGCATGCACCAAGAAGGCTCATCTCTGCAAACAAGATTTTTTTAATTCCCTTATTGGGAAGGGGGGGTGGACCCTGTCGCAGGGGTACAAAACGACCCAATTTAGTACCCCTGATGGAGGGGGGGGGTCCGACCTGCTCTACAGGTTTGCGTCCAAAATGTGTCTAGGAAACACTCCTAGACACATTTTGGACACAAACCTACAGAGGAGGTCGGACCCCCCCCTCCACCAGGGGTACCAAATTGGGTCGTTTCGTACCCCTGCGAGAGGGTCCACCCTCCTTTGTTGCTGGTAGAACGATACAAAACAAACTGACCTGATTGAGCGATCCAAACCAGTCCGGCAACCCTTTTAGTTGTCGGACAACTCCTTTGCACCAAAGCAACCACTTCCACAAGCAACCAGAGTTGTCCAACCAATACAGATACCGGAGGGGGACAAAACTCCACAATCTATAACCCCTCTAAAAATGAGGTTCTGGAATAACAAGCTGCACACGATTTTGTTATTTTCAAGCTTTCCAATACAATCTAATGGAACGCTTGACAACGAGATTTTATGGATAGAGGCCCATTCTATTACGCTCTAACAAGCTCTAGATGAGGAGCTGGAAAGGCTTTCTGGATGAGGGGGCCAGCTCTGGGTAGCCAGAAGGTGAGCCACTTTATGAATTTTTTGCATATCTGTGCTGCAGGTCAGACTGAGCCTTTCTCGGAGGACCGTTTGTCGGTGCTTGGGTTTTGTGAGGAAGCATTACGGCTGGTAATCTGACCTCCCTGAACCTAACTACTACTTAAAAGTTCATACCGCATTTTTAGATAAGCTTGAAAGTCCGCGCCGCAGGCGTGGATCATTTATGGTGCCTTAAAAGCCAAAACCGCATATCTGAACGGTGTCTTGACCATCTACGCCGCAGGCGTGGATGGTCTCTTGAAAAAAGATGCCGCAGATAGAGATGATCTTGATTATATTTTTTCAAATGATACTTAGATTCAGGGAGGTTGGTAACCTCGGGTGATCTGAAGTTGTGGGAGTGAGGCGCAGCTCTTGTTTGCATGAGAATTTGGAGGTACTAGGGCTCTTGGGTGGACTAAGACCCAGTGGCGAGTACCGGGCCTCACCCAGAAAAAACAAGAACGCTATGATGGCCGGTCGTGGGCAAGGCCCTCTAGCTAGAGGCCATGAATCGATTAGGCTTTCAGAAGCTAAGCAATTACCTCTTGCACGGTCATAGTGCTCAATATTTGTTTGGTTAAACTGTTTTCTGTGGGTGTCAAATCGGCAGATCTGTTTGCGGACATTCATTCTTACCTTTCATGGGGGTTGCCCGCTGTGTCACAGCCTGTGTACTCCCTCCCCACATCAGTATACGGATTTGGCGTATTCCATTAGAAGTAAAAGTTAGCTTGTTTGTGCATTACATTACGCATTGTCACATGCCTGCAGAGTCTGCAATCACTCCCCGACATATCAACATACTATAACTCTTTCACCTCACTCACGTCCAACAATTTCCAACATACACACCCCAAACCCATTAAACCTTATCTTTAAAAGTTGTTCATACTTTCATGCAGGTAAAGAACAATAAATAGAATCATTCTAAGTGCTTTAAAGACTTAGTTTTTTATATAAAATTTAGTGTGATATATAAAAAATTAAAAGTCACTTTCTAGTATAAAAGTTTCAATTGTCAGTATAGTCAGTTCTCGCCACAGCCATGGAAATTGCAAGAGCAACTTGATAAGGGCTGCGCAGGTGCATGCATCAATATGGGGGCACATGTGCAATAACGCAACACTGATGGTCCAGTGCCAATGAAAATCGACCGATTAACCCGTCTATATGCCTTGATGCATGACCAGGTACAGAGACATATCAGAGAGAACAGGTGTTTCATATGCTATCAGCAGGGCCATAGAGCCGACAGGTATCCGAGGGTGACCGACCGCCTTGTTTCCTACCAGAATCGAGGCTTCACACATCCACAGTAACAGCAGCAGCCGTTCCACAACGGCAATGTACCCCACCGCCCTGCAAATCGGAACTTCAGGTATATGGAGACCGAAGGGCCCGATCAGCAGATAGCTCTCGTCATTCTCTCAGGACTTGGGCATAATTCCCCCATTCCCAATGCAGCCTTCAGTTTGACACCCGCTTGGCAGCCGATGCCACAGTGTCCGGTTGATCTTCCACTGGGTCTCTGGCCCCAGTTCCATCCAAATTACCAGAACCTGCAGCGTCGTTCTCTCTACACCCATTTAATTGTAGGCAGGGCAGCAAAACTGATTCATTTCCACGGCCGGCTGTGTGGAGTGCCGGTCCGATGCCTGTTTGATCCGGGTACTAACTCGTCTTTCATTGCTCAGTCTGTTGCTGAGTCGAACGGATGGGAGTTGTAGGACTTTAAGGTCCCCACAGCATGTAAAGAGGGGCTTATGGGAGGGCCGCAGACACGGATTGATCGTGAAGCAAAGGGTCTCAGCATAGAGATCCACGGGTTCAATAGTGAATCAACACCAGCCACGACTTCGTGGTGGTGGACCTAGATGACAACTACAATATGATTTTGGGCATGCAGTTCTGTGAAAAGTATAACCCGCGACCCTTTTAGAAGGAGAAAATCCTCATATTCCCCGCCGACACGTCACCGTCGGGGGAAGAACTACACCTGCTCGACAGTGAAGCCTACCCAGAAGAGAGAGGGGATGAATTTTTCAGTAGAAAAGAGTTTCGCAGGCTGATGAAGAAGCAGAGTACGAAGTTGCACCTTTTTTGTTTGGAGGGGATTTCCAGAGGGTGTGAGGCGACCGCACATCTCCATTCGATCGAGATGGGGGGGAAGCAAGGAGGCCCGCCGCCTCTCTCTTCTGTCCTTCCCAGCCATCCAATCAACTCTCCCTCCTTTGCAGGCCTCCGAAAACATCTGCAGAGTGAAGAGGTGGATCCCAGCGTCCATCTCATGCTTGAAAAGTACTACGATCGTTTCTTAGATGAACTCCCAGGGCTCCCGCCCCACCGACCCATCAAATGCAAGATCAAGCTCAAAGTGGGGCATACATTGCCTGCCAGGGCTCTGTACTGTCTGTCTTTCGGCCAGTTGGATAAACTGAGGAAGCAGCTCGACTCTTACCTGGAGAAAGGGCACATCTGCCCCTCCTCCAGCCCATATGCAGCCCCAGGCTGGCCCCCAGTTCTATTCATACAGAAGGCAGAAGGCGACAGTGAAGGACAAGTTTCTAATTCCTCACCCTGAGGACCTTCTCAACCGCTTGTATGGTGTGAAAGTCTTCTTGTCCCTCGACCTAAGGCAATGTTTTCATCAGTTGCACATCCGGCCCAGAGATGAAGAGAAGACGGCTTTCGTGACCAGGTACGGAAGTTTTGAATGGCTAGTCATGCCGTTTGGTTTGAGTAATGCCCCGTTCATCAGTATACGCCTCATCACATATGGCCTTCGACCTCTGCTTAACTCTTGTGTTGTTGTGTTTATTGATGGTGTTCTTGTTTTCAGCCGCACTCTGGAGGAACACATCGAGAACATCGACTGAGCTCTTTCCTTTCTGAGGGAGCACGAACTGTAGTACTACGTGAAGGTGACAAAGTGTACGTGGATGAGGAAGTGGGCAAAGTTTTTGAGCCTAGTGATCGATGAGGGGGGCGTTCGTCCCGCCCCCGAGAAGCTGTACGGGTTGCAGGATTTCCCCGAGCCCAAGGAACACACAGGCCTGCGTCAGTTCCTGGGGCTTGCGAACTGGTTTCACAGGTTTGTCCCATGCTTCTTCCACATCGCAACACCCCTCCTTTCCCTCTTACACACTACTGTCCTGTTCAAGTGGGGGGCTAAGCATTCGTCCGCTTTCCCCCGCCTAAAGAAGGCAGTGCTCGATCATGCGACGGTCGCACTCCCCGACCCAAAGAAACCAGTTATCCTCGTTCCCGCTCGTTCCCGACGCATCACAGACTGCTCAAGCCATTGGAGCAGTAGCCATACAGAGAGACTATGTTTCTGGGAGGATGCGTCCTCTGGCCTTTAGCTCCCGATGTCTCATGGAAACGAAAGTGAACTACCCAGTCAGGGAGTTGGAATTCCTTGCCTTCATTCATTTTGCGAAGGTGTGGAAACACTTCCTTTCCTCTGACTCTAAAATCTGGACCAACCATCAGAGTTTGATGAATTTCAACCACCGCTCATTCGAGCACTGCTCCTCTTCACTCTACGCACCCCTCACTCTGTGTACCTGGGCATCAACAAAACCTACAAGAAGATGGCGTCTCTCTACTAATGGCCGAAGATGTGGAGGCCCTGGGATGTTGGTATATACATTCAGGCGTATGACCCATGCCACCGCAGCAAAGGTCCGAACGCATTGCCCCCCGGTCTGCTTCATCCCCTGTTTATTCCATCATAGCCGTGGGAGTCAGTCTGCCTTGACTTCCTCACTGATCTTCCGCCTTTGGGGGATGAGCGATATGACACCATCATGATGGTGGTATGTAGGCTGATCAAAGCGGCCGTTCTTGTTCCCACCCACCGGAGTATAGGTGCTGAGGAGACTCAGTCTGCCCATCTCTATCGGCGCTTTGTCACGTGCAAGAAAGGATACTAGAAACAGATTATGTCCGATCGGGATCCCCGTTTTGTCTCGAAATTTTGGCAGACCCTCCATGTCCTTTCGGGCACCCAACTCGACTTCTCTACGTCCGGTCACCATGACACTGCACGGCAGTCTGAGAGAATGAATCAAACGATCGAAGAGGCCCTCCGATGTCTGGTTGAAACGAAACAGACCCGCTGGTCGGAGTTTCTCTGTGATATGGAGTTTGCCTACAACTCCGAGTCTTCAGTACATGAGGGGACGTTCTTTTCCCCTTGCACTTTCAACACAGGCAGACAGCTAGGCAGATGGGCAGTTACCCCTCCCTCCTTTTCCCTTCCTTCCTCAGTCGAACAGTCTTTCGATGCTGAAGACTTCCTGGATGGACACCGGCAGATGGTCGCAGCAGTAACTGAGTTGCTCAGGGCAGTGCAGAGGATCATGGCCAAGTATGAGAATCGCCATCGTCGTCCTGCTGACAGCATTCAGGTAGGGCAGTATTTTTGGGTGCACCGATCGTGGTGGCCTCAGCCTGTGGAGAAGGGGGAAGAGTATGTGAGGAAGCTTGATTCGGTCTCTAAATTTGGTCTGGTTCGGTCCGTTCGAGGTCGAAGCCGTTCTGCCTCAAAAAAACCTGGAGGTCGTTTTGCCTGCTGGTTGCAGGAAGCATTCTATCATTCACATATCGCTGTGTAAGCCCTACCGTCGGCCGAGTGGGGAGACTCATTCCCCGTCTGTCCGTATGCCCGCCTGGGCTGAAGAAGAGTTCGAAGTCGAGAGAGTGGTCGCCGTGCGGGGCAGAGGGAGAGGGAGAGAGTACCGTGTGCAGTGGAAAGGGTTCCCTGCAGAGGAGGCAATGGTCCTGGCAACCTGGGAGCCTCTTTCAAACCTGAAAAATGTGAAGGACATGATTGCTGCCTTCCATGCGACTGCTCGTCGTTCTGCTTAAGATTGATTGAAAGCGTTGTGAATCCATTGTCTTATCTCCGTTCTCTGTTTGATGCTTTTTTGAACCTCTCTCATCCTTCTCTCCTTCAGCATATCTCTTTCATCTTTTCAGCCGTTGTCTCTGAAAATGAAACTTGTCAAGAAGTCTTCTCTAAAAATGAAATTAACTCGTCTGTGTGGGGACACAGATTTTGGAAGGGGAGATAGCACGTTAATTGTTCTGGTCAGAGTTGATCGCCCAGCTAGTTATGTCAGTCATGCAGAAATAAATTAAGTCAAAGAGTAAGATTGTCCTAAAGGTCTCTTTCCAGCTAAGTACTAAGTTATGTTTATATGCCTATGTTGTTGTATAGGCGCGCCCTAAATGTCGTGTTTATATTGGAATTAATATTAGAATTAATTCCACATACGTGCATGTACGTCTTATCTGTTCTTCCATCCTGACTGATAGCTCTAGTAATACCTGACTCCTGAACTGACAGTTTTTAAGCAGTAACCGGTCTTACCCTAAGTCTAAGTCTAGGGCCTGGCACTTATATTGGGTTACAGGTTTCAACACCCCCTATACATAAGGGTATACCTCCCTGTAATGTTACCCTTACTTCAAAAGTGGTCCCAATCGATCAATCTCATCAGGTTATGTCTAAAAATATTGAAAATATCTTCTGTTGATTGAGGTTATATGAGAAACTGACGAAAAACGATGTGTCCCTTTCACTTTATAACCAAACCCTTTGTAACCTTGTAACCTGTAACTACCCCCAAGAAGGCTTCCTATGGTTGATCTGGAGTGGCCGTCAAAGCCCGGACGCCGAAAGCGCCTGGCTACCAAAGCCCGACCACGCTGAAGGCGCGGGCCTGTCAAAGCCCGACCGTGCTGAAGGCGCAGGCCTACCAAAGCCCCACCGCGCCAAAGGCGCGGCCATGCCAAAGCCTGACCATGCCGAAGGCGCAGGTCTACCAAAGCCCGACCGCGCCAAAGGCGTGGCCATACCAAAGCCCGACCGCGTGCCACCTCAAAGCCTACATATGGCTTTTACGGTTATGTATTAATGCATGTATGCATGCACAAAAGTGCAAAAGCTGTCTGAAAAACGTCTCGGTCTTCTGGCTTGTTACTATATGTCAGTCCGTTACGGTCAGCACCTACCCTTAGGCTGGCAAATTTGATCTGACCGTGTCTGTGTACTTTTCTTTTCCCAAAATGTCCAGCCTGCCTTTTGATGCTTATTTGCGAATCGCTGTATTAGATTTCCTTGAAAATGTGGCCCTTGCGGAGTCAGTTTCAGAGTTCTTTCTGAAGACGTTGGGGGTGGAATCTACAGAGCACATTGAGAAGTACTTTGAACCCCGAAAAGAATTTGAAGAAAGAGCTGAAAGCAAGACGTCTTTCTGCTCACGCAGGTGGAGAGTTGAGCGAGGTTCGAAGGGCTCTAGCCTTTAAAGTTTTTAATGAAAGCAGAGAATTATGGGCCTTGACGACAGAGTATGAGCCCGCGGTTGATGACATTGTGTATCTCTTCAAGTCAAAAGTTGGTGCACCGGTGCACGCAATCGTTTATGCCAGTGCATCTCTTGCTGCAGCTTCTGATTCGTCTGCTGAATCTGCAACTGGGGATATTAGCCAATTGATTGAAGAAGCTGTGGAGATGGAGGCTCGACGGCATGAAAGGCGTCAAGCAAGAGGACAAAGAGCGTAAGCAAAAGGAAAAGCGAAAGCGAAAGCAAAAGTAAAGGCTAAAGCAAAAAGCAAGGCGAAAGTACAGGCTACTTTGTTTGCCCGGGCGATGAGCGAATATAGTGGTAGCAAAGGAGGGGGAGCTACAGAGTCTAATGATGATGACGATGACTATTGCCGTGCTGCGTGCAGAGTCCGTGGATCTAGAATTCCTAAATGAAGACTGACAGATTCAAACTAATTAAAATCAATATTTTTTTTGTTGTTGTTATTTTAAATATTTAAGTTGATTATAGCAGATACTATAAGAGAGTATTGAAATATTTTAAAACTAGGTTAAACTAGATTAAATTATGTTATAATTAGTTATAATATTTTTAAGCTATAATGGACTGGAAGTATATTCCATACTAGAAAGAATTAGCCTTCTGTCGTCAGAGCCTTGACGATATTGCATACTAGAAAGAATGAGCTTTTTATCGTCAAAGCCCTGGCGCTGAAGGCGCCAGGCTGCCAAAGCCCGGAGTTTGATTGACAGACCATAGGGTTATAGGAAGGCTTCTTGGGGGTACCTGTAACCTAAAATGACCCTCTTCAAAAGTGATGTAACCTTCGTCTACATGCATTTTAAAGTGTTTTTGAAGTGATTTGAAGAGTTTTTGAAAGTTGACTTTTTGGTTGGTTACGGACCTCAAGACCGCCTGTAACCTTGTAACCTGTAACTTTGCAAGGGGACATATATAATAAGAGGTGTAACCTCATGTAATCACATAAGCTATACAGTAAAAGTGATTGATTTCGAAGTAACTCAATATGCCGGACCTCTAGCTTGTGTGAAAAGCTTGTTCAAATGTTTTTTGGTTCATTTTTATGTCATTTTTGCACTTGTAACCCTATATAAGCCCAAGAGTGCCCCCCCCTAGGTCTAAGTCTGTAGCCACCCTCAGACTATAGGCTTCCCTACAATATTCCTATCCTACCTAAGTTATTCTACCTCATGATTTGAGGTTTGAAAAATTAAGAAACACCCGAACCTTAGCCTGGAGAAATTCTGTCATGCATCATAGCAGGTGTTGAGGCTCGTTGGGGTATACGCATTCATACGAATTCAATATTAATAATAATGATGAACTAAAACAAATTGAACATGTTACGTTAATGGTGATGATGATGATGATTGTTACGAATATCGCTCAAGAGGCATCTCTTACAAGAAGTGAGCTGCAGAACATCAACAGAGTTCGTGGCACCTTTCTGCAAGTGAAAACGGTGGAGATTTTATGATGAATGACCCATTCTTATCGTAGCCGTCTCTGACTCAGCAGTCAATGACAGAATTTCAAACCAAACTCAGTGGCAGAGCGCTGGGGACCATCTCGCTCACCCAATACTTCTTGAAAGTGCCTTGTACGTATTCCTTGCCAGTTGTGGAAAGACTGAGGGATTGTTTGTCAGTGTTTGTCGGAGAGTCTAACGTTGAACGGGTATACTGCGCGCTTCAGCCTACTCAAGAAAAAGAGTCCCAACCGTCGCCTGAAACTTCTCTGCAGACAAACAAGGAATTGTCTGAAGAGAAGAAAAGAAAGAAGACGAGGCGGTCAAAGAGATATTCTCAGAAGAAGTGGAGAGAAGTGCAGGAGGCACAGACGAAGCGTGACGTATCTTATGAGCAGCAGAGTGAAGAATCATGCCGTCTCCAGCAAAAGCACGTAGAAGCCAAGCCTGTATTCCAAGCAGCGCTTTCCGCAGACGCACCTGAATGGCGCCCACATCAAAGAGGCTTTGGCAACAATAAGAAAATCCCAGATTCAAAGGCTGTGGACAGGGCAAGCGCCACTGCAAGCCTAAATCCCAAAGCCACCCCCACATCTCGGCATCTTTCGCACGGCTGCTATGCCACATTCACGGAGAGAGAGTCCGATCAAGTGAAAGTATCTAAAACAGAGAGAAAGTGGGCAGAAGAGATAGTTACACTCTATATGAAAAAGAGTTTTGGTGGTATGATTACAGCCAGGCTCTTAGAGTGTGTGAGAACTGCGACCGAAGGAAGGAAAGTTGCTTTCCTCCAACAAGGAGAGTTACAGGTCCTCGAGGACTGCATCCACGGAGATGGACTGGTGGAAAGGATGAAGGGTATCCCAGAAGAATGGGAGTCCACGATGAGGAATGGGATCCTTCTGTAGATTGTGAAAGGCACTTTGCACGTTCTTGAGACTTTGTCTTAGAAAGAGATCAGAGAGGCACACAGAAGAGGAGAAGGGAACGAGATCGACATGAATTTATACACGATCTCTCGCAGTGAAAGAACATTTCCTGATGAGGTGAGAGACAAGGCGAGAGAGATCTTTCTATGTCTTTTTCTAAACAAGGAAAATTAAGATAGAGGGAATTAAGATGCTTTTGCTTGTTCAATTTGTATTCAATTGATTAATTTGCTTTCTTTATTCTATCTTCATCTTTCAAGTCATACTTGGTCCCGATCTTTCTCTGTTATGTTGCTAAGAGTCTGTTTGTGGATTCTCCACACATCTTTGTACCAGGTCATGTTTTGTTGCAACTGGTTATTCCTTGAGTATGAAGAAATAGAAATAAAGAGAGCCAACCAGAAGAGAGGGTTTTATCTCCGTTCCACCTTGCGCTGAAAGTAATGAAAGGCTAAGAATGAACCAAGCCCATGCTCAAAAGGAAGAAACGGAAGCATTGGACGGACAGAAAGAGAGAGAGAGAGAGAGAGAAAGAGAGAGAGAGAGAAAGAAAGAAAGAAAGAAAGAAAGAAAAAAAGAAAAAAAGAGAGAAAAAAAAAAAGAGAGAGAGAGAGAGAGAGAGAGAGAGAGAGAAAGAAAGAAAGGAAAGAAGGAAGAAAAGAAGGAAGCAAGAGGAAGAAAGAGAGAGAGAGACAGACAGAGAGACAGAGAGAGAAAGACAGACAGACAGACAGAGAGAAAGAGAGAGAGAGAGAGAGAGAGAGAGAGAGAAAGAGAGAGAGGGAGAGAAAGAGAGAAGGAGAGAAGAAGAAAGAGAGAGAGAGAGAGAGAGAGAGAGAGAGAGAGACAGAGACAGAGACAGAGACAGAGAAAGAGAGAGAGAGAGAGAGAGAAAGCGAGATGAGAGCGACGGTTGTTGTTCTTTTCTCTCTGTTTCTGTGCAAGGGGGGCCTCCTCTTGAGTGGAAGAAAGGAAAAAGAAGAGATCCAATAAGAAGAGAAGGGTTTCACTACTTGGCCCAAATACGGAAAGGGGAAAAGAAAGGTGAACCGGTTGGAAGCTCAGTATGAAGGCCTAAGAACTTGCATGGACGGTTGTAATCTCTTTCTTTTAGCAGATCTTTGTTTATCATTGAGTCGTCAATCACTGAGTGTGCAATCGAAAAAGTAGGGAGTCCGACCTAACCAGAAGAGAGAGGAGTATCAAAGCCCATCGCTTCTTTAAAAGAAAGGAACAAAGAAAAATTGACCCGCTCAGATAGATAGAAGACAGACAGACAAACAAAAGAAACTAAATCTTTCAATTTCGTTTCTCTTACTTTCCTGATGTTCATCTATTCTCTTTTTTATCCCATTAAAATTTTGTCAAGTCAGCAAAAAAGCAACTATGAAGGGGTTTTTAATTTTGATCTTGTCATGTAAGTGATAATAAATCGACGATCGTGCCTTTTCTGGTGAACAAAGAAACGTAAAGTGTAAAGAACGTCACATGCAAAGGCTGAAGCTGCGTGTGTACAACAAAAAGGTTGATTGAAAATGGCCTGAAAGAAATTCTAGGCGGGCTACGGGGTGCGGTCTGAGCCTCAGTGATGGGGCACACACCCCTGCCATTTGTAGGGGCGACCTCTACAAGACAAAACGGCGACAGTGCTCAAGGGCACCACTAAATCACTTATCACTGTTGGGGCATACGAATTAATACGAATTCAATATTAGTAATAATGACGAACTAAAACAAATTAAACATGTTACGTTAAATTGGTTCTCTCTTTCTAGTATAATGCCAGGGGCGTTTCATAAAACAAACTAGTTTTTCTGTTTGATATTATTTCATCTTTTCTTTTATCTTCGAGACTTTCTTACGATTACCTAGTACTATTATAAGCTATACCGTAATGCATCACATTCCTAATTTTTCGAGTGTGACGTGCGGTGATGGGTCATGCAGCGGCATTCTGCCCGCGCGTCGAAGTGACGCGCCATCGATCGATGTGGTATTCATACGTACATCCAGATTAGTGCGTCGATACGATTTAAACGATTGTGTCAGATTGAGAAATGCTGTGCGTATTTCTTGTAATCAATGTGTTCTGATGATGATGATGATTGAGGGTTAAATCCTAGATCTAGCGACGCCAGATCCCAAGCCACTAACAAGGCTTTGAGGACAACCCAGAACACACATTCCAATCGGATCGATTCGCCTTAAGGCATACCACATCTACGGAGGCGCATGGAGACATAAGCTTTCGGTACACGCGCACACCACATTCATACATTAAATTCTGAATCAATCCGAAAAGAGAGTAAAGGCAAGGATGAATGAGAGGTGATGAGAGAAAAAACGGAGTTAATAACAGACTCTTTCGAAGATCTACACTGGCTTACGCCACCCGAAGGCAAAGTGGCAACTCAATCGAAGCAATCAATACCACAATTCAGTCACCAACTTGACAAGGGAAGAGGGAACCACAAAGGTTCAAGTTAATGCTCGCAATATGATCAGCTGGTTTTTATGAGGAAGGAGTAAAGAGAAAAGAAAATTTGATAAAGACAAACACCTGGTCAATCAAGTACATACACCCAAACATATATACAAATACTAAAAGCGCATCACCGAAAGCCCAATTGACCCTGCGGCCATCTCACAAGGTACTCGCAGATCTTTTGATGTGCTTGGAAGACCGTGCTCTCCCATGACTTGGGAGTTCCGTCTCCACCTTCATTCGTCCTCCTGGCCCAACGCTTGCACGAGCCGTGCAGCTGTGTTGATTTGCCAGATAGTCCAGCATGGCAACTGCTGTCTCTTGCACGAGAAGCGGGGAAAGAGAAGAGCTATCTCTTATTGGGTTGAAAGAAGAAATGTCTTCTCCTTCAAAGGCTGGCTTCACAGGCTGGTTGCACAAGAAAACTACAGAATTCTCATAACCAGCTTACTCCCCCTTTGCCTTTTTCTTCTTTTTCTTCTTCTTTTTCTTTCTCTTCTCTGTTGCATGGCTCTTCCCCTCTAGCTCCCCCTCCTCCAGATCCTCATATTCCTTCTCTGATTCAACAATGTTTTCATCTGAGGGGGAAGCGATGTTTGGAGGGGGATGAGCTCTGCAAGCGTCTGAGAGGGAAGGAGGGCTGGATTCTTTCGGAAGGAGACAAAAGCCATAAGCGCTAGCGCAAGCGTCTGTAAGAGACGGCGAGGTGGAGTTGTTTGGGGGGGGACGAGTGCCGTAAGCGTCTGCTGAAGCTACAGAGGCTTGTACAGAGGTGGGAGAGGCTCTTGTTTGTGGGCATGGAGGCGGCAAGGCTTGTGCAGAAGTGGGAGAGACTCCGGGGGGACCTGTTTATAGGCACGGAGGCGGCAAGGCTTGTGCGGAGGTGGGAGAGGCTTCTGCTTGCAGGCACGGAGGCGGCAAGGCTTGTGCGGAGGTGGGAGAGGCTTCTGCTTGCAGGCACGGAGGCGGGACGGCTTGCGCGGAGGTAGGAGAGGCTTTTGCTTGCAGGCACGGAGGCGGGACGGCTTGTACGGAGGTGGGAGAAGCTTTTGCTTGCGGGCACGAAAGCGAGATGGCTTGTGCAGAGGTGGGAGAGGCTTTTGCTTGTCGGCACGGAGGCGGGGTGGCTTGTGCAGAGGTGGGGGAGGCTTTTGCTTGTGGGCACGGTGGCGGGATGGCTTGTGCAGAGGTGGGGGAGGCCTTTATTTGCAAATATGGAAGCGGGGAGGCTAGTGCGGAGGTGCGAGAGGCTTCTACTTACAGTGGAAAAGGGCGATTGCTACTAAAGCCGCGCTGTACAGTAACTTTGATAGAGGGCTTCACTCGGGGCGGGTCATGGAGGAGAGGGACGGGAAGTGAAGCAGCTGCGTCTCGTTCTCGTTCTTCTTTCAAAATTTCCTCCCATCGAAGCCTCGAGTGCCTTTTCCCTCTCCTTGCTCTTCGTTTTCGCTTCTCCCCAGTCTCTGTGACGTTTTTTAGTCCATTCTGGTCCCCTTGGTCAGCGTCCTTCCACGTGCAATTCTGTTTAAAAGGATAGAAACGCGATTCACATTCTGAGATTCTCTCAGCTTCAAATGCGATCTGTTGGATGCAAAACTGCAGCTGTAGGGACAGAGAAACTGCGGTCTGAGTACAGTGCGATGCCCAAAGCGATTGAAGTAGAGAAATTGCTTGGTGGGCTCCTTTAAGGATATTTTGTGTCAACATGGAGACGGCAAACGAAAATTGAGTCTTTCATGGCTAAATCTTAACCGTTTTTTCTCGTGACAAGATCAGAGAGCGTCTTTTGAGGTTCTGCTGCTCATTATCAGTGTCAAAGCGGTTACGTCCTGCTATGCTTAGAAGAAAAGAGAACAGTTGTTTCCTTTTGCCTGGGTTTTTCCACTCCTTTGGGTAGCAATGTTGGTCTTATCACTACTTGTGTTCCAAGGATGGCAGTAAGAGTGTAGTGCTACTGACTCTCGTCTGTCTTTCCAGGGTTCCCGCAGTGCGTAGAATGACAGATTGCGCTGCGCGATTCATTTGAGCATACGATAGCTAGCTAGTCGATCGATCGATAGATTTTCGCTTTCTTGCTAGCCTCATGGATTAGAATTCTCCCAGGGATCGTTTTCATAGACCAACTTTTCATTCATCTACTTGTCGAAATCTTCAACGATCCTTCAAGTGAGTCAGTGATTTATTCTTGATGGAAAGCTGTCCTAGCCTGCTCGTCTCTGCTTGCTAGATTTTGAATGGCTTTCACATCTCGTATGATTTCTCGTATACTTGAGTATACACTAGGATACATATGAAAGCATAAATCGTTCATGCATGCATGTTCATTAGCGCTCATGCAGACACATATGATATACTCTGCACTGTGTAAATGTCCGCAAAACTAGCCACAAAATGTATACAACATAGATGACATAATATCTAGCATAATATAAAATATTCACAAGTTGTTGCGATTAATTACATACCATGAATGTTTATCTCACTGAAGGCCTTATATAATTCTTCTTGAAATGAAGTTTTCAGTTCACCTCGATATATTGTACCAACGTGTAACGTGTTGCATACCCAAAGCCAGGATGCAATCCACAGACCCACATTCAGCCGCAGTCGCGGCATTTTCAAGCAAACACGAATAAGTCATGCCGCGTACTCAAAATCTATTTTGAATTGAGATTGTGTACATGCAGACTTTTTGATCGAGACCAAAATTCTTAATTCTGCCGTGCTACCTCTTCGTTGCTCTTCTACCAGCGTAAGACCGACAAATGACGTATTCAAACGATTGGTGTTGCTCTGAGAATCTGGAATTCTTACACTTGTCTTTTCTTTTTCTTTATGACAAACCATCGCCTCGAAGCGACTTTGCCCAATCCCCTCTCTCCCCGATCGCAACTCATCACTTCGCTCGTTTTGACTTTTCATTATCCTGCCTTCTTCCCTTCATCTCTTCATTTCTCAGCATTGTGCTACCTGCCCCGCTGCCCGATTCCCCTTGTGCTTCTTTCCCCCTTTCCCCCTACCGCCCCCTCTTTCTCGCATCTTGTGTGTGTGTGTGTGTGTGTGTGTGTGTTGTGTGTTTTGGAGTTTTCATGTGCGTCCAAAACACAGTCCTTTCATTCACCGCATCTGTGCTTGAACGTTAAAGTTTACCTTCTCAAAACAAAAGACGGTCCACACTGCGAATTGAAATCCACACGATCTGTGCTGAGCCTTCACTGCACTGCAAGAGAAGACGGAGTATTGACAACTCCAAATGACAACTCACGCCTTGCTCTGTCTGTCAAATTAATTTTCAGTACACTACTGGGTCTGTACATCTGCGAGTGACAACAGAGAGATAGGAAAGATCTTCTTCGCATTCGTGAATGAAGAAAGAGGGAACCATTCTTATCTGCTATCCGCCACTCCCGCGTTTTGGGTCGGCTCTCGATACAACGACTTCTTCCGTTACACGCCCCTCGCCTGGAGGTGTTCTTTCGTCGCCTGATGCAGCAGCCGGCTTTTCCTCCTCTGTCTGCTGTTGGCGAGACTGAGCAACAACTGCAACCTGAGACGGCGACAGGATCTGCCAAATGCTTCTTTCCGCTTCCCGATCCTGCTGTCGGACGACTCGTCGAGCTGCCAGCATCTGCCAGACAGCACGAGACGTGAAGAGTAGAGTCCGGAGAATCTGCACAAACACCAAACAAGACACGCACTCTAATGCACTTCATGGCTCTCACGCAACATCCGTCTTTACGATAAGTTTGAGAGGCAAAAAGCAGAAGACAAAGGGAAAAATAAATGCAGATAAAGAGAATCCACCCGACTGCAAAGCAACCCCCAAGATCAAGTACGAAGGACACTGCGCACCCGACTGACTTCTTAGGAAGCAAGGACCTGCCAGACAACTGACGCACGCAAGGACGTGAACAATGACGCACGCGAATTTTGATGCGTCCTTGCGTGCGTCGACTAACCTGATAGGAGGCAAGGACCTGCCAGACAACTGGAAAGTCCAGTTTCTTTCCTGCCATCTTTGAACCCGCAAGGAGGGTGCCCAGGGCTCCTTTGGGCCACCTGGCGTCTGCCTTGATGGCCTGCTTCAAAAACTTCAAAAGCACTACAGTGTTCAAGGCGAACGTACCCAGGTACCTGAACGAAGGTTGAGGAGAGAGTGCTTACGTGGAGGGAGCAACAACACTTTGTTTTTCAGCGCATCACCAAAGTGAAGAAGTCTCAGAATTTGCTTTGCATGGAAAGCAGGCCTCACAAGAGAGAATGCCTTTCAATATTTCTTCATAAACCCCACCCATCCCTTCTGATCAGAAATGTTTTTTTCCAAAGAAAGAATCTGCGCAGCCTCTCTTCCTCCCTCTCCAGAGTTTCCGAAGACACTGGCGTGACACAAACGGACTGAGACAACGTCTACCTGTTCATGCAGAAGTGTATGTCTACTCTGTGAGTTAACTAACTCCATGCATTTGAAGCTGACCCCAATGGAATGGAGACCAAATCTCCGGAAGAGATCAGAAAAGCCTCCGCAGCAGCACATACAGGCCAGACACCGACTGCGACACCCAGCCACGGCCCGAGCCGTTGGGCCCCCGCAAGAACTTTGCGGTCCCGGGAGAAGAAGTGAGCCGCCACGCTGGGCGACAGGTATGCTGTAAGGCCAAGGATGCCCGAGGTAAAAAGTGCCACAGCAAACATCCGCTGCATTAGTGGCCATGCTGCTGCCACCCCTGCGAAGACAGAGAGGCAAAGGGGCCCACAGGCATGCAGAGACGCACGATTGTGAGGGAGCGGGCTGAGTTGGAGAAATCAGCAGAATTGAGACACATGCCCACAGGCATCAATAGAGAGGGATGTGGGCAGACACCGAGAAAGACCAAAGTGTCAATACATAAATTGGCAGTGCACACACACACACACACGCACACACACACACACACACACACACACACACTCACACACACACACACAGAGGGTGCCGTACGGAGAATACAGCAATGACAATTACGTCTCCGCTGCGCAAAAGGAAACTCTCTAGGTGCTGCACATCTCTCTGCAAGTTTCTTATGGTTCATTTTTCTCTCAATACACTGGTCCATTTCACATTCGCAGTCGAGGGGCGCAACAGAGGCCGAGACGACACGCGACTTTCTTCTGAAGAGCTTCACTACCTGGGAAACTCGAAAAGCAAACTCCCAAAAGAGGCTCATTTCTTTCGCCGGAGAATGGGGTGGCAACACATCGAAAACGAAGGGCATGAAACAGCGAGGAGTTAGCAATTCATGCAGAAACGGCAAGAGCACACAAAACAAAGCCGACTAAAGAGGGATGGGATGCGACGAAAATCCACACACATACACACACACACACACACACACACACACACACACACACACACACGATGAGAGACGAGAACCCACCCCGCTTTGTAGGTTTGCTTGCAGCTTTTCCCTTCATGCCAGTGTCTCCATCCCCACCACCAAAGAGGACTGGAGGCGCAAACGACTGCACGCAACTGCTAACGGCTTCCCCTGGGTTGACGAGAGTAGTGTACAGCTGGATCCCGATCTGCTTGGAGGAGCATGTGCGTGGTAGGAAGCAGAAAGATGGGCACGACAAATTCAGTGTTTGCTGTGAAACCAGAGAGTGTAGAAGATGTTTGAGGTCACGCAGCAGAATTTCACCCAACGGGAAATCCCCAAGAGAGTCCATGTAAACCCACACGGCCAAGAGATATGCATGACGTTCTCTTCATTCACTCCACTGCCACCCCCTCTTCAATTCTCCTCCTTCCAAAGCTCAGTGGTTTCCCTTTGATTCCGTCACTTGGAACACTATGTTGCCTCGCATGCAAATGGCTTCTTGTTCCCCCCTTCAGATGGGGCATGGCAACCCGGACGAAAAGAAACCGGCAAGAGAGCGTGTCAAGGCATGATTGACTCGCATCCGTTGTGTTGTCTTCCCTTCACC
Organism: Chromera velia; assembly: GCA_018398765.1. Classification (NCBI taxonomy): domain Eukaryota; family Chromeraceae; genus Chromera; species Chromera velia. Next base: position 20,796 of record JAHBMJ010000123.1, on the reverse strand, counting down.
CTGCCCGGTTGTTTTTTCTTTCTTTCTTTCCTTCCTTCTTTCTCTCTTTCTTCTTTCCTCCCTTTCTTTCTTCCTTCTTTCCCTTTTTCTTTCTTTCTTTCTTTCTGTCTTTCTTTCTTTCTCTCTTTTTCATACCCACCTGATTGGATGCCAGGGCAATGTTTCCAAAAAGGGAAACCACGTGCGTCATACAGAAATAGAAGGAGCTCTTAAAGAAGTACGTCGGAAGCTGGGAGCTTGCATACCTGCATGCACACGTCGACAATTATGCGGTATGCCAAATGGGACTGTGGAGGTGGGGGCAAAGCATCCATCTCGTCCCCTTTCCCCTCTAACGACGGATAGACACAGCGGGAAGGCACCTACTGCGAAACTAATCAATCAATAATGAATCAATCAAACAATCAATCATTGAGTCCCTGCATGTAGAGTTGAATGCCTTCCGATCTGCATTCATGAATTCAGAAGAAATCGAAGGAACAGCACAAACACGAAATGAATTTTTTCTGCATGTCAGAGGTGGACTCTCTAGCTCACCGCATGAACACAGAGAATTCGTCAAGCCTCGGGGGCCGCATCAGATTGACAAGGAGATCGTTCCGAGCTACCCAACTACGAGTTCGCCCTTCGACTGCGTCTCCTTTCATGCTTCCACCTTGAGAATGACTCAAGAAAGCATCTGCATCTTCCGTCTCTCCTGAAGGAGTGCAGCCTCCGTCTGGCCCGGGCTCTCCCGCCTGTATGGTCCGTGCTTCACCGCCTTTGCTCTGATGTTCCCCTGTTTCCTCCGCACGCCCTTTGTCCCTTTCCACCGATCCCTGTGAAAGGACAATCAACCGCCAGAGCAAGAGGGCGGCAGAGGTGGCTTGTGCAAACACTGTTGCCCAAGCAGCCCCTGCATTGACCCGTGTATTCAGAGAAGGCAAATCAAGCAGATGGTGTGCGTGAGTCTCCCCCCCCCCCCCCC
>JAHBMJ010000123.1:0-19722 GCA_018398765.1 Chromera velia | reverse complement strand
CCCCCCCTTCTCTGTGTGTGTGTGTGTGTGTGTGTGTGTGTGTGTCAAAAATTAGGCAGACAGTGTTGCAGTCCCTACAGACCCCTGTGAAAAAGTGACTGGCAACCGGTGAAGAAAAATTCTTGCTGTTTGTCAACTGCGGGTTGTTTCTTTGCTCAAAAAGAAAGGAGGGGGGGGGCAGAGAGGGACAAGGCAAAGCACAGCCCCTCTCCTGTTCTCTGGATCCAGGCTCTCTCTCTCTCTTTCTCAGAGGGAAGGAAAGGAAAGACCTACCCCGAATTCCCCAGTTGAACCCAAAAATCAAAAGTGCGTCTCCCGCCAAATTCACCACCGAAGACACCAGGGTTGCGAGGAAAGGGCTGACGGAGTCTCGTCGCCCCATTAGAGCGGCCTTACAGGAAAGTGCAAGGAGACCAAAACACATCCCAAGAGAACGAATCTGGCAGTATCTGCATCCGATCCGAAAAAATTCAATCAAGAACCATGCAGGGGGGAAGGTGGGTGCAGTTGCTTAGAAAGAAAAGGAGAAATGAAGGCAGTGCGGAAGGAAGCCTATGCAGAAAAGATGACCAACACGCGTTTCAAATCACCTGGCGAGAGTGATGGAAGGACGGAAAAAGGAATCAGAGAAGCAACAGGTTGAAAGCAACGGAAAGAAAGCAGGAGTCGAGGAAACCGTCATGCGTATCTCACCCAACAAAGCGCTAAAAGATGAGCAAACACAAAGCCATACAAAAAGAGAGATAGGTACCGAGACAGGACGCATGGACAGACGGACTGCATGAAGAAAGGAAGCAATGAGACGGAAGACAGGTGTGGAAGCACTGGAAGGAGGGAGGGAGCGCCACAGATGGGAGGGGGGAGAAAGAGGAAAGAGCGGGTTTACTGACGAGAGCGCTGCCGGAATCACGTCGGCGGAGTATTTCCCCGCCACGATCCGAGTCAAAATTGGATACGACGTCTGCAGTAGGGTTGCCGTCAGCAAAATACCCAGACCAACAGCAAGCCAGAGAGAATTGGAAAGGACACGGGCGGCACCCTCCATGTTTTTCAGTGCGAGGTTCTTCCCATACAGAGCAATGGTGGAGCCTGCGACAGGAGAATGTATCGGAGAGACAGCTTTCGTTCCACACAAAAAGTGACTTCCAGTCTAGAAAGAGAATCAACGTGTTGGCGACACTCTCGCCGGAAGGAAAAACTGCTCTCTCTTCTTTGAGGAACAGAAGCCTGGGTCGATCTCGGTGAGAGACAAATTTCGAGCAACCAGGGCCAAAGAGAAAAGAAGGGCCATCAATCGGGAGGCAACGCGACTGACTGTAGAGGAAAGTGCAAAAGTAGGCTGCTGTGTCGACCTGCATACAGTTCATCAACAAGAGTGCAGGAAGTGAGGTGCTTACTGCGTTTATGCTCTTGCTGAAAAACACACCTATGAGTTTTGTTTTCGCAACTCGTCGAGGAACGGAAGGTCTACACTCTGGGAGGCACCTCTGCCAACAACAAAAAAATCCAAAATAAATCCAAAGCAATGATCAACCTCGACGAATCAAGCAAAACAAAACCCACTGAGTAAGCAAAAGAGCCTTTTTTTTTAGCAGGCAACGCTTTGAGTACTGACAATCTGCACTGCAGGAGTCATCGCTGCCAATTCCAACGACGATCTAATCCCCACACACGAAGAGTCGATCGCACCCAAAAGAGAGTCTGCAGAGGACAGGAGAGGAGGCAGGGCAGGAGTGAATGAACCATGGGAATTCCTCCCTCAGTGCAAACGAACGCGGTCAGAGCTGGTGAAGGGCAACTGAGGCAGTCGACACAAGAAATGCGACAGTCATTGCAAATTGTGCCGCAGCATGGAGCGAAACACACGTGGCTGTGAAGAGACAGCACCATTCCACGGAGGAGACTCCGAAAGAGAAACATACCTTGCAGGAGAGTGAGTGACGTGACGGCAATGGCCCGATAAGTCTCGGTATATGTTGGGAGCTGGCTTGGTACAAAACGTTCCTCGGCATCTTGCACAGGAACAGGAACACTGGCACTAGAGAAGAGGGGACTCCCCGATCTTCGTGAAGTGAGCGGACTTCGACTTTTGAAAGATGGAAACGGTCGGGCTCTCTGATACGCTGAGAGGCTGCTTCCTACACTCACACTGCCAAGCAGTCCACAGGCGAGGACAAAAAATACGAAGCACCGAAACATGGTCACGTAGTCAGGATGGTGGCGCAAGCATCCACGCATGCCAGCTGGGAAGACCACTTTGAGCTAGCTATCGGGCAGTCATTCTGAAACCAATTCGCTTTCGGACCGTGCCAAACCAAGAGACCGCACCAGCCTGTGAACAGTGCGGTTCAGTACTTTCGTAGTGCACACATCATGGACACAAACAGTAAGCTTGGCTTCAACGACTTGGCTGAGTTCAATGATCAGAGAGGGCTGGCAGTCTGAGAGGGCATTCGTCGCTTCTCTTCTCTCTACAGGGGGAGACGGCCATGCAAAAGCGCGCATGCATGCAGAGCTTGGCCGAGCTATTACTGCGCACTTCGAGCTCTTCCGAGCTATTTTCTAACTGTTGACACGTCTTCTCACTATGGTTTGTGGTTGCCTCTTGCATCCGTGAACCTCTCTGCTGCACGCATGTGCATGTCTTCAGGACCAATGTCTTGACAGGGTGTGAGTCCATGAGAAGCTCAGGTTGATCGATGAACATCTGGGGATGCAGGGGAAGGACTTCATTCCGCTGGGACTGCGCGTTCTGTGCGCCATCGGTGCGCTCCTCTACATCATTGGAGCCTTCACTAACCTGATTCGACCCAACTGCTATACCGTCTGGATCACAGCTCTTTATGCCGTTCTTGCTGGGTTCTTTGTATTGATAACGGAATTCTCTCCGTTGGGTCTTTCGAAGCTTTTGAAGGTCGTACCTTTCGTTGGTGAGTAAGCATCTGACCTTGATGCGGAAGCTAGGAGACGGTGTTTTGTCTGCCTTCAAGTTAGTAGTTGCTTCACCGCCCTGCTTCTTGATGTGTTTTTTGCAGGGGAGTACTTTGGGCGGGGTCTGCTGTACATCGGGTGAGCTCTATTGCTTGTGGCTTACCGCCTGCTTGACGTATTCCGAGGCGCTTCACACAAAAACGCATCCTTGATTCGGTTTGCATGTGCAGGTTTGGGTTGATGACTCTGGGAGGGGAGATGGGGGGATTGTCCATTGCGGGAGGGGCAATACTGATTGCGTCAGGCGTTGGAAGCCTCGCGCTCCATTTTGTCATGCCGGCAGACGAGCAGGGAGGGTCAGCTGATTTCTTTTTGCTCACCGTCTTCTGTGTTTGTTCACCGTCTCCTTGCCACACCATTCCTTGGCCTTTGAGACCAGCCCTCCTCAATCCTGCTGCCGCAAGCCTTCTTTTGGCTCGGTCTTTGTACCAGGGTCTCATCTGTCTCTCTGGCGCTGGTAGAGGGTTATGGCTGCCTTATCACTCTCTCTGCTGAGCTATCTGTCGTCTGCTTTCCGCCTGTGTACCCTTCTTGCCGCCCTGCTCACTTCCTGTCCGCGTGCCGCTGTCTGTCGGTTGTCCAGCTGCTTTGTGGGACCGCAGAATGAAAAGTCAAGGTGGTCTACCTGCCTGTGCGTCTGCTTCACATTCTCTCTGTCTGCCTGCTTGTCTCACAGCCTGACCGTCTACCTGCCCACTGTCTGGTTGCATGTCCGTCTGCCTTCCTTCCTTTTCCTCTGAAATTTGTTTCACTTCTTATTGATATCTTGGTTGCCAGCGAAAAACAACAGAGAGCGAAACAAAAAATGGATGCGTCATGCTCTTTCTGTCTGTCTGTTTTCTTTCTTTTTGTCTGTTGTGTTTATGAAAAAAAGGAGGAAAAGAAACCATATAGGCTGGCTGTCTGTCTGTCTGTCTGCCAGCCTGCCTGCCTGCCTGCCTGAAACAAAGAAGGGAGAAAAAGAAACATATAGTCTGTCTGCCTTCATCGCGCGTTCTCTCTACCAGCCTTTCTGCATGCCTTCCTGTCTGCCACCTTGGTGCCTCCATGCTGTCTGACTTGCTGTCTTTCCGTCAACCTATGTGCTTGCGTAACGCCTGACAGATTGCTGGCTTGCCTGTCCGTCTCAGAAGGAAAAGAACAAAAAAAGAAAAGTGATAAGCAGAAAGCTCGTCAGTCAGCCCACTCCTTTGCTCGCAGTAGTTGTGGTCGCGTACCCCTTCATTCATCTCCTTCCTGTGGTTTTGTTTCTGTCTGCCCTCTCACATCCACACAGGCAAACAGAAGGAACAGAGCAGACCATATCTCACACTTCTGTGAGGTCAAATGCAAAGTCAAGAAGTGAAATGCAAGGGAGGAAACCCGTCGTACCCGCCTCTTTTCGCGCGACTGCTTCTTCGAGCCCGTTGTAATGATCCAGCAGTGCAATCTTCTGTACTTCAATTGTAGCAAGGGATTCCGTTGTGCACTTCAATTTTCGTTTCTCTGCGCGCCCGCCGCATTCAATTTATCCTTTCTATCAATTTGCCTGTTTGCTCTCTCTCTCCACAGGTATGCAATGGAGGATGGGCAAGGAGTCTTCACGCGCTACGAGTACGTTGTTTCCTTTCCGCCCCTGACCATCCATCCGCACCATGCAGTCTTCTTTTCATGGCACCACTTTGCGGTATCTGTCCCTTTCTTTTTATGACCGGGTGTGCCTCAAGCAAGGTCCTCCCCTCCCTCATCCATGCATCGATCGCCCCATTGCTTAATTGTTCTGTGCGGCTTTCCTGTGTTTCTCCGTGCTTCTTAGTGACATGAGAGAGACTGAGGCCTTTCTTTTTTCTTTTTGCTTCTTTTTTTTTTGCTTCTTTTTTCTTTTTTTTTTCTTTGTGCTTCTTAGTGACATGAGAGAGACTGAGGCCTTTCTTTTTTCTTTTTTCTTCTTTTTTTTTTTTTCTTTGTGCTTCTTAGTGACATGAGAGAGACTGAGGCCAACCTGACCATAACCGTGCCTTTGCAGCGGTGAATCAGATTTCCCCTCCTTCTTTCCTCGCCTGGTTTCGGTTTGAGTCCTTTCTCTCTGAATGAATGTGCTTTTCTCGGAACTGCTGCAGGGAGGAGACAGACGGGGGTGGACAGTACGGACAGTTGTGACACACTGAGGCCTTCCTAATCGCACCAAGTTGCTTGGGTGAGGGCTGCTGCGGGCGAAAGACATCCGACGAGACCGAAAAGAGCTCTCAGGCGTTGCTGCTCTCTCTGTTGGATCCATGATTCCAGAGTCGCCAAGACCGATCGAGGAGTCTGACCGAACATTTGAACAAGAAAAATTCAATAGACCCACCCGTGATGCATGCATGCAAGGAGATTTAGGCCGACAGAATTGTGTGAATGAAGAACTCAGTAAGTGGACCTGAGTGGTAAACGCAGGTGGAATACAGGCTTTCGAGTCAACCTGAAATGGGTGTGTACAGATATTCTTGGAGAGCCTGAGACGTCACATTCGAATCACATGCTAGCTACCAGATCTTGATCATCAATTCAAATTAAGAATGAACAGCATCATACAAGTCTTTGCACAAACCTGACAGTGACTCCGTGTTTTGAATAATGTTAGTGGCACTTAGTGCTTGCTTTCCTTGTTATTTATTGTCTATAGACTACCCTATAAAAATATTAGTAAATATGGGTAAATATGGTAATATTTAAGAACTAGTGACTAAATATGGGCAAACTATGATTAATTTTTTTTTGTGTTCTATAAAGCGTATGGAGCCAAAAAGTGGCTCAAACGATGCGTAGTTATAGGAGAACACGTATTTTAACACAAAATCACTCTACAATAAGTTTTTTAAAAAATGTGAGAGAAATTATGCTGGTGAATGCATGTGTGCTTGAGGAGCAAAATTCGGACACTTTTCTACAGTTTATGCTTCATCCATGCGACTGTCGTACCCACTTGTTTTTGTTGCCGAAGGACCTCAATCGCTGTCGTGTATCTTCGCTAACCGGTGGAGTGAAGACTCCTCTTCTCTTTCCTCGCTATGCTCATGCGCGATCAGCTGTTCCTACACATCGTCTTCTTGACACTTTGCGTTCTCATATTTTACATGCATTTGTTTTTTCGTTATGTCCTGATTCTTTGTTTATTGCAGTTTTGTGTGGTGTCTGGAAAGAATTGCAGGAGTGTGGTTTTCTTTCGCGTGACCTAGTACATAACATCCGTCGCATCACTTTTGGTTTGCTTTTAGCAGCCGGTCTTGGTCACCTTCGTGATCGGCTTTGAAGGAGATAATTTGAGTTTTGTAGCTGCACTTAGGGCGGCTGCAATTTTATATCGGTTAGCGCATGGTGAAGGGTGGGCGTACGCCATGCGCCTCTGTTTTGCTTTCGTTCGTGGCGTGCCATGCATTTGTTTTTGTGGCATTGGCATATATTTGTGTGAGTTAGCATGCATAGGCTATCCGAGATTAATATGTACTTTGCCTGTGATTTCGATAATTCATATGCAGGCCCTTTGGATCGAAACCGCTCAATCTTCTCAGTTCCTGTAGAGGATGTACTTCCCTGAACCTAAGATCCACTTGAATGGTGGGGCCGCATTTTTAGATAGGCTTGAACGCCCGCGCCGCAGGTGCGGCCGGTGTCTTGAAAGGCAGCGCCGCATGCAGGTGTCTAAAAAATCGCAGGTGTCTAAAGAATCGCAGCTGCATGCGTGTCCACCCGTTTTCCGAAGTGCACGTATATGCAAACAACTCTGAAGAAAAAAAAATTGACGAGATTGACGGACTTTGAAGTTCTGACTCTCAGACTTTTCGTTCAATTACCTTGCCTTTCAGAGTACCCAACGTGACCCAACAGAAGAAGGATTCACAACATCAGAAGTATTGTTTACAAAGTGTTGGTAGTTGATCTTGCTTTGCCGGAGTCTAAGAGAAACTGAGACTGGCACCCTCGGGGTTACTCCTTCAACATGTCGAAGAAAGACCCCGCCTTCTTGCAAAGCATGTTCAAGGCTCTAGAAAGGCCCCTCGGAAAGGCCGACAAGCGGCAGGAGGTATACACCAAACTCAGAGAAGCAGTCGGCATGAAGAATGCTGAGTCGGTAAGAGAGTTCGATCTCGAGAATCCCGACGATAGATCCCTCGTCAGCCTTTCAGATAGAAGTCAAGCGAGGGCACTCGCGCGCTCTCTACAGTCCCCTGTCCTGGCCTCACAAGCCCCCGCCACAATAAAAAATCAACGTCCCCCCTATTTTCAAGGGTGAGAACCCTGTCTTTGCAAAGGCAAAGGCAGCCACCGGGCAATATATCGATTTATTTATACTTTATTATTTTTTAATTTGTTTTTATATTCTTTGAATAAGATTTGCTAGGCCGTAAATTTGGATAGACTTGATTGGCCACACCGCAGGCGCGGACGATCTTAATATTTTTTTTTTCAAGTGGATATTAGGTTCAGAGAGGTAAGAGGATGTTGAAAGCTGATACTCTACAAACGTCTGACAGGGTGCATGGAAGGCAGAAAATACAGTTGATCAATGCAATTTTAGTGAGTGACGCAAAATATTTCAGTCACCATTTTTTACTTAAGGATTTTTCTGGTGATAAAATATGGTAAAATTATAATAAAAGTAAAAATATTTTTTTTGTTTGTTTTTAAAGTTTTATCATGAAATGAAGTCCTTTCTTAACATAATGTAGAAAGAAAAACAAGTTGTTTAGTCTAAAAATAACAGTTCTAGTAGTCACGTAACCACAAATATCGTGCTATATAGATCTAACCAAAAAAATTTTTTTTGATTCTCTTACAGCTAATCGCTATCGCCAACAACATTGTTTATCTATTGAAATCCTAGCCACACTATGTTTCAGCTCCAAACCTATTCTAAATCATGAAAAAAATAATAATTTGGCAAGTTCAAGATCGTAGCATAGTGAGGCGAGCTACGGGACCGGCTAATCCCGAGGTGAGCCGAACTAACGCGCACCGCCGCCACATGGGACGCCCGCAGCTCAGAGACTAACACACACACGCAGGCTCATGGAGGCGCCGCCATGCCAGTCTGTATTAGAAAAGAAACAAATAAAATAGAAATAAAATGGAATTAATTCAGTCAGCTGTATCAGCAGCAGCAGACACTAGAACAGCAGCAGTAGCAGCAGCAGCAGGAGCGGATGAATCAACAGCCGAATTCTCTGCCTCCCTAGCGGTTGAACTTCAAGATAAAAGAGCCACCGGTATTTCATGGGGACTGGAAGTTGCTCGAAGGTTGGGTCGCGGATATGAGGGAATACATACAGCTCTCAGATATTTAAGTGTCGAAGCAGTTGGGGTCTGTGTGTCAATACTTCTCCCAATTCCTCAAGCAATGGTATGACAAGACATAGAGGTCTACCTCTCCTTTTGTCAACGTAGAAGATCTCTTTACCCGTCTGTCCGAGCGTTTCCCCGATCCCAACAAACAGACAGACTTGAAAGCGGAAGTCCGAAACGTCCGTTGTCAGGGTAATGAGGGGGTTCACAAGTACCCTATCCGATTCAACGATATTGTAGAAGGAATCGTTGATGTGAGTGAGATCGATTTAATGTATGACTACATTTGGGGCCTTGCGGATGAGGTGAGGAAGGAAGTGAGGAGAAGGAAGCCTGACAGTCTCGATGTTGCGATGAAGGATGCAGAGGAAGCCGAGCAACTGTTAAGTGGGGGGAGAAAGAAAGACTACGGGGGCCAGGGTAGAGACGGGCGCAGTGATTCACACCCGCCTTTATGACCTCAGTCCCAATCGAACGATGGGCCCGTCCCGATGGATCTCAACTGAATCTCCCGAATTTATTCCCTTTCCCAAGAAGAGATCAAGAGGCACATTCAGGAGAATAGGTGCTTCAATTGTCATGCGGTGGGACACTCTACACGCCAGTGCAGGAACTGTAAGCAGCAATAGCAGCAATAAGGTCCTAGGGGTCATGGGGGTCAGAGAAATTTCTACAGAGGTCAAAGACGCATACACAACCTACAGAGTGGGGTGCAGCAGCACTACGGTGGTTCGGTACAGGGGCAATGGAGGAATCCAGTCTAGAATCCAGTCATCCTGCAGGGGCTTATGCCTCCCCCTGGACTGTGCCCATCACTGCAGTTCCAGGGGAACCCTCCCCAGTGGTCACAGCGCCAGCAGCAGAATGCACCCCCGAAAAGGATATACTCCACGACTGGGGGCAGGACAGGCAGGAGGGGGAAATTGATCACCTTCTACGGCACAGCAAATAACATCCCGATCCGTGCCCTATGGGATCCAGGGGCGGACTCCATTTATGTGAGCAAGAGAGTCGTTGAGACTGGGAAGTTCTGTTCGTCTGCTTTGGAGCCCTCCACGTGCAAAGAAGGCATCCGTCTCGATGGTATGCAGGCTCTTTTGACTACTGTCTAATGGGAGGCGCCTGACATCGATCTGAGAATTCAGGACTTCGCAGCCCCCCTGACCATGACTGTACTTGATCTGGACGAGGATTATGATGTGGTCCTGCGAATGCTTTTCTGTGAGACCTTCAAACCCCTTCCCGATTTCGAAGCAAAGTCCCTCTTCATCGCTGCAGATCGTTCTCCCTCCGGGTCGTAGTTCATATTGTATAACTTAGAAGTCTACCACATAATTTCTGGGGGCCGAGCCTGAGCCCCTGGCCTACAGAGAGATCCGTAGGCTTTCCAAGAAGCAATCTACCACCTTTTAGTGCTATTGTCTTGAGGTCCGATCTCTTCCCTCCGTTTCCTCCCCCCTGGAGGTCAACCAAATCCAAGGAGCCAAGATACAGAGGCCCCCGCCTCTCTTGTCGTTCTCGCCCGATCACCCAGTCAATTCGGATAATTATACAGATTTCCACAGGGAGGTGCAGGAGGAAGGAATGAAGCCAGGGATGAGAAAGGTTCTGGAGAAGCATTTCAGCATCTTCCCAAATGAGATTCTCGCCCTCTTGCCCAAGAGGCAAGTCGAGTATCACATCAAACTCGAGCCAGGTCACCATCCCCTTGCTTAAGCTCCGTATAGGCTCATCTACGGGCAGCTCAATGAGCTCCGAAAACAGTTGGAGTCATACTTGGCCAAGGGTCAGATCTGCCCTTCCAACTCCCCGTTTGCTGCCCCTGTCCTTTTTATTACGAAGGCTAATGGCACTCAGCGTATGTGTATTGATTACACGCAGCTGAACAAGACCTATGTGAGGGACAGATATCCCCTGCCGCATCCGGATGACTTGATTTCCCACCTACACGGGGCTAGGGCATCTAAAAAACACCGTACTACGCAGTATTATGCCGTCTTGTACGATTTTTTTAAAAAATGAAAAAACACCGTACTATAATACACTACCTATATATAAAAAAATAATTTATAGGCTTCTAAGGGTCTACATAGGCTAACACAGCATCGTGTAAGCACAACTAAACACTAAAATTATAATATAAACCATTTATTATGATTATCCAACCCAAAGACTAGCAGCTTGTCTGTGCTGGAGGTCTGTCAGACATTCAAAAAAAGGAGAGAACACAAAACAAACAAGCAGAGGCAACGCAGCGGCCCCAGGATGATGAACGGTTCAAGGCTTCTTTTTAGACTAAATTTGAGTGGTCAGGTTAGAACGTCAGCCACTGCTAGCCACTGCCTCCCTTCCCTTTCCCACTGCTTCCCTTCAAGTTTCCTCATCAGAGTTGGAGAAAGGCTTCACAGGCTTAAGCCCAAGAGCAGCCAGACGCTCAGCAAAGACTTCATCCCCCCCAACCTCCTCGATGACCGCACCGTCCTGCCATATCGGGAGGCCCTCTGCCTCCCCCCTCTAAACACCCCTTTTCTTCACCCCCCCCTCCTTCCTGTGTATCCTCACCAGTTTTATGTTTATGTAGACGCTCACCAGAGCGTCTTAATGCTCTGTAAATTATTTTGTTCAAACTTCATAGATGTGAACAAGTTCTATATTATTTTAGATTATTAGACTCTCTAGAGTTTTGATTCTTTTTTCTTTGAGACTTTAGTTTAAGTGTATAGATTTTCCTAAGATGGTCTTGGGGGGCTATTGTACCGTAATCGTACCGTCTTTTGCTGGAAAAATCAAAAAACACTGTACCATCTTTTGGTTGCCCTGCACAGGGCCAAGTACTTCTCGTCTCTCGACTTAAGACAATACTTCCATCAGATCCGGATGGCCGAGGGCGATGAAGAGAAGACCGCTTTTGTAACAAGGTACAGCACGTTTGAGTGGCTGGTCATGCCATTTGGCTACTGCAATGCGCCTGGTATCAGTATACATATGATCAATAAGACATTGCGCCCTTTGTTAGACAGGTGTGTAATTATATTTATTGATGATCTCCTGATTTTCAGCCGCACTCCTGAAGAACACGAGAGAGACGTGGAGGCCGTCCTCCAGCTCCTCGCCGACGAGTCTCTCTATGTCAAACTGTCAAAGTGTGATTGGTTCCGGACCGAAGCCAAGTTCCTGGGGCTGGTCATCAGTGAAGGTGGATTCAAGCCTGCATCTGAAAAGGTGCAGGGACTCTAGGACTTCCCCAAGCCGACCGACCGCACTTCACTGCGTCAGTTTTTGGAGTTACAGAATTGGTTTCGGAAGTTTGTTAGGGGGTACAGCCAGGTTGTTTCTCCCCTTCTCTCTCTTCTCCGCACCTCAGTCCCCTTTGTGTGGGAGCCTGTGCACGATCAGACATTCGATCGTTACTCTAAAGAAAGCTATCTTTGAGCTTGCCACCCTTGTACTGCCTGACCCCAGTCAGCCTGTCTACATTGCATACGACGCCTCACAGTCGCATTAAGCCATTGGGGCAGTAACTGTTGCCATTCAGCGCTGTCAGAAGACAGGGGCATACCATCCGCTTGCCTTCAGCTCCCGCCGTCTGACCCTCACTGAGGCATACTACCTAGTGAGGGAGTTAGAGCTGTTGGCGATGTCCATTTTGCAAAGGTTTGGCGTCATTTCCTGATGCCCGGGTCGGAGTTTTGGACAGACCATAAGAGTTTGGAGAACTTGGGGAAGTCGTTTGAGCACTGCAGTCTGCGTGTGAGACAGTGGATTGAGTTTCTGGAGGAATTGGCGGTTCCGATCAATTATATTCCAGGGAGGGCTAGGGGGAGGGCGAACACCATTGCCGATGCACTTTCCCACAATCCGCCTCCTTTGGTCCAGTCCTCTCTTAAGCTTCTGCTCCTTTACCATCTGTCAGGGTGAGGCAACCTACCCCGCCGACGGTCAGTCAGGCCAACAGTCCTGACGACGATGAGGTCTCCAGGCTTGAACCTGAGTATGAGGATGAGGGGGCAGTTATTGGCGAGACCCGTTCTTTGGAGGGGAGACACGGGAGCACTGAGCAGCGTCAGTGTCGGACAACTTTGAAGGTTAAGGGAGATGTTAATCTGCAGAGGCGCTGCAGAGAGGAGTATGTAAACGATCCCTGGTTTGCCCCGGTGCATGCTCACCTGAAGAATTCCCTAAACAGACTTCCCTCCCCTCATCTGGTGCCCCATTTAAAAGGTCTCTCTCTGAGAGATGGTCTGTTGTTCCGGGGGGACCGCCTTTATATCCCTCGCTCACAGCGCCAGGCTCTTATTTGGGAGAGCTACTCATCTCCCAAGAGTGCGCACTTCGGGGTCGGGAAAACCTACAGTCGAATGGCAGAGAGATACTTCTGGCCTCAGATATAGAGAGATATACGCAGATTCGTTTGTTCCTGTGATCTCTGTCAGAGAAGCAAAGCTCCCAGCCGAGTGCCACTTGGTCTTCTCCGACCGCTCCCTGTTCCCAACCACCCATGGGAAGTCACTCAAATTGACTTCCTCGTTGGATTGCCCGCCTCCGGGGATGAACAGTTCGACAGTCACTGTCTTATAGTTGTGACTGACTCTTTGTTAAAAGGGGTATGCTTAATCTAGACCCACACCACAGTAACAGCAGAACAGGCAGGCCGGCTATGTTACGAAAATGTCAGTGAAGAAGGGGTGGTAGCACACGATCCTCAGTGATGGAAACCTCCGTTTTCTGTCTCGATTCTGGCAGACCCTACACACCCTTTCGGGCACGCACCTATCATTTTCCACAACGGCGCACCACGATGCACCAGGGTCGGCAGAACACATGAATCGAACAATCAAGGAGGCTCTTTGTTGCCTCGTTGAGACCCAGTATCACCGATGGGCGGAATTCATCCCGTCCCTTGAGTTTGCATGCAACACATCTGTTCATGTTGGGACAGGTCGCTCTCTCTTTCAGCTCGAACACGGAAGAGAACCCCTCACGCTCCCTGCTCTTTCTCTTTCTCTTTCGGTCCAGCCTTCCCCCGAGGCCTCTGACTTTTTGAAAGAACACAGAGAAGCCATTGAGGCCACCCGTGCCTCTCTCGAAGCAGCCCAGTCCAGTCAGATCCGAAATGCCAACAGACGACGCCGCCCAACCAACGACATCAAGGTGGGGGACTATGTGCTTGTCCATCGCTCCTGCTGGGCAACTGCTGCAAAGCCCAATGTTTCCCTTCGAAGTGATCCAGTTCGATCAGTCCTGATCTGCCAGCGGGAAGCCGCAAAGACCCCCATGTGCACACCGTGTAGCATACATCGCTGTGCAAGCTGTACTGCCACGAAGGATAGGGCCGTCCGGCCGTCCGATTGCCTTCCTGAGCCGACGAAGAGTATGAAGTCGAAAAGGTCCTTGGTGTTCCGGGAAGAGGCAGAGGAACCTAATACCGCCAGCCTCCCACCTCCAAAATGCGAAAGAAAAAATCGAAGAATTCAAGCGATGATCAAAATGAATAGACAAGAATTGTACGGTCAATTTTGGTTGGCAGTTAACTGCAGAAAGGTTGAGAAAAAGGACAGAGCACATGGCATACATGCTCCAAGGGGGAGCAGCACATAACACAGTGAGGCGAGCCATACCTCCTTGAACCTAAGATCTACTTGAATGGTGGGGCCGCATTTTTAGATAGGCTTGAACCCCCGTGCCACAGGCATGGGCGGTATCTTGAAGGCCCATGCCGCAGGCGCGGGCAGCGTCTTGAAAGGCAGCGCCGTATGCAGGTGTCTAAAAAATCGTCGGTATCTAAAAAATCGTAGCTGCATGCGTGTCCACCCATCTCCCAAAGTGCACGTGTATGCAAACAACCCTGAAGAAAAAAAAATGACAAGATTGACGGACTTTGAAGTTCCGACTTTCAGACTTTTCGTTCAATTACCTTGCCTCTCAGAGTACCCAACGTGACCCAACAGAAGAAAGATTCACAACATCAGAAGTATTGTTTACAAAGTGTTGGTAGTTGATCTTGCTTTGCCGGAGTCTAAGAGAAACTGAGACTGGCAGAAGGCTTTCTGACAGGAAACTCCTCGTGCAACACCCGGACCCCCAACTCCACCCTCGGGGTTACTCTTTCAACATGTCGAAGAAAGACCCCGCCTTCTTGCAAAGCATGTTCAAGGCTCTAGAAAGGCCCCTCGGAAAGGCCGACAAGCGGCAGGAGGTATACACCAAACTCAGAGAAGCAGTCGGCATGAAGAATGCTGAGTCGGTAAGAGAGTTCGATCTCGAGAATCCCGACGATAGATCCCTCGTCAGCCTTTCAGATAGAAGTCAAGCGAGGGCACTCGCGCGCTCTCTACAGTTCCTTGTCCTGGCCTTACAAGCCCCCGCCGCAATAAAAAATCAACGTCCCCCCTATTTTCAAGGGTGAGAACCCTGTCTTTGCAAAGGCAAAGGCAGCCACCGGGCAATATATCGATTTATTTATACTTTATTATTTTTTAATTTGTTTTTATATTCTTTGAATAAGATTTGCTAGGCCGTAAATTTGGATAGACTTGATTGGCCATACCGCAGGCGCGGACGATCTTGATATTTTTTTTTCAAGTGGACATTAGGTTTAGGGAGGTAGCAAGCCACTGAACCGGCCAATCCCAGGGTGAGCCGAACTAACGTGCACTGCCGCTACACGGGACGCCTACAGCTCAGAGACTAACACACGCACGCAGGCTCATGGAGGCGCCGCCATGCTAGTCTGTATCAGAAAAGAAACAAATAAAATAGAAATAAAATAGAATTAATTCAGTCAGCTGCGTATAGCGTGGATTAAGTAAACAACACTTACTTGCAAAGCTTCTAGAAGCAGCTTGGAAGTGAACCTTGAACTGACAGACTTTCCGTAGTAGAGATGTAACCGAACTAAGCGCGCTCACTTAAGAGAAGAGGAGTCACCTCTTTATGATGATTCTATAGTTACCAGGGCTACTACCTCAATAATTCATAACTGACCAAATATTTCACTTTCAGAAGAATGGTTTAGTGGAACATCATAATTGAAACTTAAAGAACAGTGCAAGAACGTTCTAAAGTATGTAAAACTTTTAAATCTTTAAATATTCTGACTTTAAGAAAATATGAATAAATATGGGTAAAATTAATGAGAAAAATCACTAAAAAATAAAATATGCATGGATCATATAGTAACCTGTGAGTGATCACTAAAAAAATTTTACCTTTTTTTTTCGAGAAATATAATAGTTTAAAGCATGAAAACTAAAGCGTTAGACTTCTGATAGTTCATAAAGTTATGTCATAATTTTAGTTTAGTCATATTGAATGTATAGGTAAAAATATAAATATGTTACAAAACAAAATTTAATTCTTGTGACTAATTAATGAGTCATCGATCAATAATATTTAACAATATTTAAGAATATTTCATAATATTTTTATAGGGTATAGTTCATTGTCAAACTTGGCGTCATATGTGTGTCTCTTTTCGCGGTCAAACGTATGCACACGTAAGCGAAAATAATCTGCACGCATGCGCATGCAACTACAAAAATCAATTTGTGCATGTGCGTGAAGTATGCATAACCATTATGATTGACCAAGCCAGACGTCTTCTTTCAGCTAGTCTGTTAGATTGAAGCATCTTTGCATCGGACAGTCACAAAAACAAAGACCGTGAAAGAAGGTATGGCACAGTGAAGTACCTGTAGCCTAATCTCCTTCCAAAAACTATACTTTGGTTTAGCGTTGTGAGTTCCGGTGGGAAAGATCACAGCGCAACAGTTTATTCAGTCTAAGTTCAGTTTTTTGTTCAGATTCCTTCTTTTAGATTCCTTCTTTCAGCTTTCAGCTACTTCAGGTTTGGTTTACGGGTTCTGTCTTCGCAGGGTTGTGTGCTTAGGTTCTGTGAAGCTGGGATGAGCTCTACTGCAAGGCTGGAGTATGTGCTCGATCCTTGGGCTGTAAGGATCCCGACAACAAGCTGGGCACTGTGAAGGATGATAGAGGAGCTCCAAAGGCTTGGGATGCTTGTGTTCTCCGACTATTCGTTCTTGGAGGGATGCTGTTTTGAGTGGAAACAGAAAGACCCGTTATCTCTGGCCTTCCTTCATCTAGGTGCTGTGAGGTCATTCTTGCTACAGCTTCTCCATGATCGAATGGCGGTGATGTGGCCTGTGTGTCTTGAGTGTGTGCAGCGTTGTCATTGTGCTTTATTGCTGGAATTGCCGCTAGAATTGGTTTGTAGGTGGAGGGAAAGTGAAGATTAAAGTGTAGCGCTGCTTGGAACTTGCTGACTCCCGGGGTGACCCTTCAGGTGCGTCACTCTGGAGGTTTCAACACGTCCAGCGGCTGCTGCTGGATGCGGCTGATTCTTTGTTTGTTGAATGGTTAGAACGGTGGTTGGGTGTTTGCCCGACCAAGTTTGCTTTCTATCTCAAGTCTGTACGTGATCGTCTGCAAGCATTTGGAGTTCCGACTCAAGCGTGGTCGAATGAGAAGAATGTGTTGTACATGATGTTTTGTCTATTCATGCGTAAAGGACCGTACATTGGATGCACTGGGCAGGGAGGAGTGATCAGAAATAAAGGGCATGTGAATGCTGCGTATGCGTCGACGCGTCGGGGAGTCAGACATGCGAAGTCTGCGCCTCGTCTGTATGAAGTGTTCAATGAGAAGATGATGCATCTGTAGACGTTGTTGCCGGTCTGCCAGGTGGCTGATGAGCATGGTTGGATATCAAAAAAGTTGTTATTGGCAACAGAAGCATTGGTTATACTGCAGCTGAGGCCGCCACTGAATGTGAAAGGCAATCCATGAAAGAAGGATGAATCTATGATCTGTATACTGGTACAGGGTAAAGATCCTGGAAATGATCGAGGCACAGGCGGTGTGGACTGCAGTCTGAAGAATTAAGGCGTTAAGGAGAAGAAAAGAAGGAAGAGGAGGGTGTTCCGCCCGCTGTGTCCTCAGTCTCTTCAAGATATGATTGTGAAAGTGCCAGCAAAAGGGTGGGAAAAGAGAAACTTTGTTGTTTAGGTAGATAGAGTGGGGGCGGGATCAGGGGTGGGAGCACTTACGTACCATCTCTGGCTGCGGGTGTTGTTAGGCAGGAAGAAGAGGTCAGAGAAGCTGTTGAGAGAGTTCATGGTAGATAGAAGAGATCTAATTGCTGCAGTGAGGCAGGAAGTCGCGAATGCTGATGTAGAATTCTTTCGTGGATTGTTTATTCGAAATGTCAGGTCGCTGTGTCAAGTAAAAGGATGGAGTCTGCCTGAAGTTTGGTCTTCAGTTCCTACCTTTGACTTCAGGATGCCGAATGTCTTACTTACGCCTGTGCTTCGGACAGTGCGTCACTGTTTATCAAAATTTTTCTCTTCGTTTGCTCTGCCTTTTGCCCTTCGCTTGAGAGTTCGCACGGCAAGGTCGCCGACGCTGCTCGGGCTTTTGTCAAATGAGAAGGAAGCACCGTTGGCCACCATAGAAAAGGATGCAGAGTTTGATCTACTGAGGAAAGATAATTGTGCATGCAAGGAGTTGATTTGGCAGTTTGATCTGGTGCACTGTGAAGGTCATGTGTGTGCTCTGCTGTCGATTTCCCCTCAGTTGAGGGAGGCGTTGGGTTTGCCTTCCTTGTGGAACTACAAGTTGCCGTTCTTATGCAGTGCCCAAGAGTTTGTGCAGGCATGTAGAAAAGAAGTAAAAAGGATTGTTACGCGCCTGCCGGGCAGCAGTCAGGGGAGCGTCTGTGCAAGAAATGAATTACTTGAAGGGCGCATGGGTAAATGGAGGGGCATGTTTGAGGGTGCAGTGGAGGAGGTGATGAGGGCTGATGATGCTTTCTTGCCGCCGCTCCCTTCACCATCAGGCAGGTTGGTTCGCTACCTTCGGAAGTCGTTGTCTGTCGTGTTGGGAGATCGATCGAAAAGAGATTTGACCTTCTTGTGTCCGAATGCATATAGGCACGGTATCTGAGCCGTATCTCAAAATTGTTTTTACAGTCAAAGGCTTTTATTGCTTTGTCGGAGGAGGAAATGCTGAGAATGAGAGATCAGTGGTTTTAGCCCCAGTGTTCTCCCTTTCTGAGTGATGTCGCTGTAGCGTTTCCTTCGAAAGGGAAGAAGACGCATCAGTGGGGGGTGGATGTGGCCCTGCCAAAAAGAAAGTCATGGGATGAGACGGGGAGACCCCTAGCAAGCTGGAAGGACATGAAGTACCGACCTTTCTCCTCGTACTTTCACCATGCTTGGAAGCGGGCTCTTTCTGCTGTCTGTCGGGCTTTGAATCTTTTGACCTCTTTCTTGTCACCGCATGCAACACTGACTTCTTCTGATCAGTTCACTGCTACGGTTAACAGGTTCAATACCTCAGCATCAGATCTGTCGCCTGATCAATATATGGCGTGGCAGGCTGGTCATTGACAATCGGGGGCTCGATCGGGAGACGATCTGCGTGTGTCAATACGGGTGGAAGACATTAAGCCATCACATAATTAATTACATTCTTAATTACACTATAAATAATATAAAATGGTGTGTATAATTGTCAAATTAATTTAGTTTAGCCATCACATAATTTCACTTTGCTGGTACGAAAAGCGTAATAGTCATAGTCACAGCTCATACGAAAAGCTAAAGGAAAAAATTTTGAAAAACAAAAAACTATCAGTTTACATCTACTACTGCCATGATGCAGTGCCATCTAGAGTTGCATATATCTGAGTCATTAATAGAAGTTATGCATGGGAGTTGAATACTGCCGCCAATCTACCCGGAATTACCCGGATGTTTTCTCGTATCTGTGCATGAGCGACCTTTTACCCTGGTTAAGAGGGGGGGTGAGAAATTAGGGAACGTAAGGAACTTTTCGCCCTCTCTCCCTCCCCGATCTGAGAAGAAAGAGCGCTTTCTTTCATACTTTGCTCCTTTTGCATCTGATGATGACTGCATCTTATATCCCCCTTCTTCTTATAGTCAGGAGAGTGCAGGAGAGTGCCATAGCCGGAGGGACAGGGGGCAAAGAAGAATGTATGACAGAAGGAAGAGGACCGTCATCGAATCTTCCGATCCACAGAAGCGCTCTTTTTCCCCCCGACCTCCTCCTCCTTTTTCTTCTTCTTCTTCTTCTTCTTCTTCTTCTTTTTCTTCTTCTTCTTCTTCTTCTTCTTCTTCTTCTTCTTCTTCTTCTTCTTCTTCTTCTTCTTCTTCTTCTTCTTCTTCTTCTTCTTCTTCTTCTTCTTTTTCTTTTTCTTCTTCTTCTTCTTCTTCTTCTTCTTCTTTTTCTTCTTCTTCTTCTTCTTCTTCTTCTTCTTTTTCTTCTTCTTCTTCTTCTTCTTCTTCTTCTTTTTCTTCTTCTTCTTCTTCTTCTTTGTCTTCTTCTTCTTCTTCTTCTTCTTCTTCTTTTTCTTCTTCTTCTTCTTCTTCTTCTTCTTCTTTTTCTTCTTTT
>JAHBMJ010000122.1:39997-57076 GCA_018398765.1 Chromera velia | reverse complement strand
TCTCTCCTTCTCTCCTTCCTCAACTCTCTCCTTCTCTCCTTTCTCATGTCTCTCCTTCTCTCCTTCCTCAGCTCTCTCTTTCTCTCCCTCCTCACCTCTCTCCTTCTTTCCTTCCTCATCTCTCTCCTTCTCTTTTCCCCCGTCTCTCTCCTGCTCGCCCGGAGGAGCGTCAAGCAGGCACACCCGGTGAAGCCTTTCAAAGACTCCCTCCAAAACGACTCGGCAGGTGGATTCAAGGACAGAACCAAGACGCCCCCTTTTCGTCTTTGCTCTCGCTTCCTGCAGAGCGGAAGTGAAAGACGCAAGGTCTGCAGCGGACTTAAAGGTTCGTCAATTCCAGTGCTCTCGTGATCGGGATGTTGGATGTTCAAACTGCACGAAAACCAAATCGGCCCCTTCTCCTCCGTCATACAGGACCTCGAAGCAGTCCATCTCACTGTCTTTTGCTTGCCCCTCTTTGTCCTGCCAGTACCAATGCATCGGTGCATACATAATCATCGTGCGCTTCATTCAATACGAGAGGAAGGCAACAGCAACTTTCGGGAGGTAGTAGCTGCTCATGGTCATCGCCAGAAAGAGAAGTTCGAGCGCCTGACGGCTTTTGACTGCACACACACACACACACACACACACACACATACACACACACACACACACACACACACACACACACACTTTTATACACACTCATACTCACACTCACACTCACACTTACACTCACACTCACATTCACACTCCGAGGAGACTGTTGAGGGGAGGACTGCCGAGGAGATTTCTGGGCGGCTGGAGGCATAAGGCCACCGAGTAATGGCTGGTCGGCCTTGGCGGCCCCCTCCCCTTTCTTCTCTGCGGCAACAAAGAACTTCAAGAACTTCTGAGACTGCGTCGTCTTCGCGCCAGAGTCAGGCGCTTTTCGTTTGGGCGCCATGAGACTTAGACGGTAAGACAGTCCGGGCAGACTGTCACCTTCGCAAAAATTCAGAGTCGAGTGAGCAGATTCAACTGTGAAGTATTGAACTTGGTATTCATGGAAGCACACTAATATAGATGAATGTTCCTTTGACAGGTTGAGCCCGCTGCTCTCAGTTGATCGCTTGACAAGAATCTGTACAGCTCTCTGGGCTGAGAGCTGTCAGAGCAACACTTGGCGGACTCGATCTCGTCGTCTCGACAATCCACTTTTTTTTTTTTCGATGCCGCCGCGGAGAGAAAAAGGCGACGGTCCCGCCGCTCCGCGGCGGACCCGCCGCGGAAACTTGCTCGACGGGCGGAGCGGCGCGTCGCGGTCCTCCCCTTCTCCTCCAAGTTTTTTCCCCGCGGCGTTTACACACAAACGCCGCGGTGTCTAGAAACGCTGCGTCTCTTCAAACAACACATCCATTTCTTGCGTATGAAAATGACTACTACTCAGAACCATTCGACATCATTCGACATTCTTCTCTCGTCACTTGCTGGCCCTGTGACATTGTGACCAATATTTGCATGGATTCTTCCGGCTGTGGAGTCCTCGATCAGGTATAAGAACGTTCTCTCCTGCTCTGGGTTGATACGAACAGCGATTGATCTATAGATCTGACTACAATTTTTTCCGCAAGCTCATTCCGTGCACTCTTGTCCAAGTAGAAGAGAAAAGGGGACTCCCTGGCTAGTCACTCTGCTGGAGAGAAGCCCATTCAGCCTCGTGACTGGGCGCCAAATAAAAGAGTGAAGGTGTAGAGTAGAGGCTCCCTGACCGACTGAGTCTGTTCATCCGTTGTCTCTTCGGGGAAGCAAAGATGTTCGGGAAGTATCCTCTGTTGGTCACCACCATCGTCTTCGGGCTTGCTGCAGCAGCCTTCATCTTCATCTTGGTCACAAGTGAACCCGGCAAACGGACTAGCAAAGCTGTGGCGACCTCTGTTGTGGTCATTGCGTTTGTCTCCTATGTCCTCATGTGGAGAGGCTACGGCATAGAGATGGTGGGGGAGCGGCCATTCTACTATGCACGATACTTTGACTGGGCACTGACGACCCCTCTTTTGATTCTGGACCTAGGTCTGGTCTCTGGGACACCTCTGAGGGAGATGCTGTACCCAATTGGGTTTGATGTCCTGATGATAGCAGCAGGGTATCTGGCAGGGTACCAGGAGGAGGGCGCACGGTGGTATCTTTTCGCACTCGGGTGCTTCTTCATGCTCCCTGTTGCCCACGCACTCATGACAACGTTCCAGGACTTTGCAGAGGAATCGACGCGAAAATGTGAGAGGAGAGGGAGGGAGGAAGGGGTATGGGGGGCTTGTAAAGGAAGGCCTTTTTTTTCTTTCACTTTAGCGCTTGACCTATCTCCTACCTTCTGTTTGCTTGGGACTTGAGTGCTGCCTTGCCTTGCGTCGCCTGCCAGCCTCTGTCTTTGTCTCCCGTTCCGTAGATGGAAGATTAGGTGTGAGTGAATGAATGAGTGACTGTGCGCGTCTGCGCGCGCGCGTGTGCACGTTCGAGTAAAAAGACAGGGAAGGGGGGAAAGGAAAGAGAATGCGTCTCTCTGGCGAAATAGACAGAACGAGAAGTCTCAAATTGAGTGACGTCTGAACAGAAAAGGAGGGCAATCAGGCATATGGAAAATGAATGGTTTTTGTAGACATGAGGGAAAAGAGATTGCGGAATAGGGTCAAGAGAGGAAGGGACAGCTGTACAAATGAAAACGAAACAGGCTCTGCCGCTCGACTGAAGAGAGACGTGGCACTCTGGTCGGCCTCACTGCTCTTCCTTTACCAGAACTTTTCTCTGTTCTCCTGTTCCTTCATGCACTCCCTATCTCCTCCTCTGGATACATGCAGCTGTTGATGCCGACGTGAAGGAACAGAGCAAACTTCTGTGCACAATGCTGCTTGTTCTCTGGAGTCTCTATCCTGTCGTGTGGGTGGCCTCCGAGGGTCTGATGGTCATGTCGGTCTACTGGGAGGTGATCAGCTACGCGTGGCTAGACTTTATCTCCAAGGCGGTCTTCGGCTTCATCGTCCTCAGTGGGAGCTCAGCAGACACCCTGTAGAGGTCCGTCCGTCCGTTCGTCTGTCAGAAAAATATCTCTGTCTTTCTTTAGAAGGGAACTTCACGTACACATTGGCGGTTGGGGGAAAGCTCGCAGACGTGGACACACACACACACACACACACACACACACACACACACACACAGAGAGAGAGAGAGAGAGAGTCGGAGAGGGAGAAAGAAAGAGAGAGAGAAAGAGAGAGAGAGAAAGAGACAGAGAGAGACAGACAGAAAGAGAGCGAGAGAGAGAGAGAGAGAGAGAGAGAGAGAGAGAGAGAGAGAGAGAGAGAGAGGGNGGAAGGCCTTTTTTTTCTTTCACTTTAGCGCTTGACCTATCTCCTACCTTCTGTTTGCTTGGGACTTGAGTGCTGCCTTGCCTTGCGTCGCCTGCCAGCCTCTGTCTTTGTCTCCCGTTCCGTAGATGGAAGATTAGGTGTGAGTGAATGAATGAGTGACTGTGCGCGTCTGCGCGCGCGCGTGTGCACGTTCGAGTAAAAAGACAGGGAAGGGGGGAAAGGAAAGAGAATGCGTCTCTCTGGCGAAATAGACAGAACGAGAAGTCTCAAATTGAGTGACGTCTGAACAGAAAAGGAGGGCAATCAGGCATATGGAAAATGAATGGTTTTTGTAGACATGAGGGAAAAGAGATTGCGGAATAGGGTCAAGAGAGGAAGGGACAGCTGTACAAATGAAAACGAAACAGGCTCTGCCGCTCGACTGAAGAGAGACGTGGCACTCTGGTCGGCCTCACTGCTCTTCCTTTACCAGAACTTTTCTCTGTTCTCCTGTTCCTTCATGCACTCCCTATCTCCTCCTCTGGATACATGCAGCTGTTGATGCCGACGTGAAGGAACAGAGCAAACTTCTGTGCACAATGCTGCTTGTTCTCTGGAGTCTCTATCCTGTCGTGTGGGTGGCCTCCGAGGGTCTGATGGTCATGTCGGTCTACTGGGAGGTGATCAGCTACGCGTGGCTAGACTTTATCTCCAAGGCGGTCTTCGGCTTCATCGTCCTCAGTGGGAGCTCAGCAGACACCCTGTAGAGGTCCGTCCGTCCGTTCGTCTGTCAGAAAAATATCTCTGTCTTTCTTTAGAAGGGAACTTCACGTACACATTGGCGGTTGGGGGAAAGCTCGCAGACGTGGACACACACACACACACACACACACACACACAGAGAGAGAGAGAGAGAGAGTCGGAGAGGGAGAAAGAAAGAGAGAGAGAAAGAGAGAGAGAGAAAGAGACAGAGAGAGACAGACAGAAAGAGAGCGAGAGAGAGAGAGAGAGAGAGAGAGAGAGGGAGGGAGGGAGGGGGGGGGGCGGGGGGACGAACGCACACACGAACACACACGCATTTTCAAAAAGAGAGACCCAACTTACGTTTCCACCACTTTAACTGTTTCATTTGGTGCCTTGTTTGTGTGCGTTGTTGTGTGAACTCCTCCAATGCTTGTGCTCATGCCAACGTTCCGTATGTCGCACGCATTTGCCAGCCCTGAGAAGTGGTTGGTTCGCTTGCATACGCAGATGCATATTTTTGTGCAAATCTTGTTCTCTCTTCCCTCTGTCTTTTCTTTGCAGATGCCAGGGGAACCCACGCGTTGCTTGGTTCTTTTTTTCGCTTCGCCGCGTACGCCCATTCCCCCCCTCGTTCGATCAATCGACCGATCGACCGATGCCCCCAGTTTGTTCCGGTGTCTTTCTGGTGTCTCGTCAGATCTGATCAAGATCTTGGCACCTCTATCACTCGCCCCTCATTCCCCTTTCCATCCTCAGAGTTTGCACTTCGTTTCGGTCAACTTCTGCATGCCCACACCCACCCTTCCCTTGAATTAAAGTGCACTTCGTTTCGGTCAACTTCTGCCCACACCCACCCTTCCCTTGAATTAAAGTGCACTTCGTTTCGGTCAACTTCTGCCCACACCCACCCTTCCCTTGAATTAAAGTGCACTTCGTTTCGGTCAACTTCTGCCCACACCCACCCTTCCCTTGAATTAAAGTGCACTTCGTTTCGGTCAACTTCTGCCCACACCCACCCTTCCCTTGAATTAAAGTGCACTTCGTTTCGGTCAACTTCTGCCCACACCCACCCTTCCCTTGAATTAAAGTGAAGTGCATGCATGGCGCCGTCTGACCAAAAAGGTCCGGCCATCGTGTTTATCCTGGCGATGCTTCAAATGATCCTTGTCATGTGTGCATCAATCGAAGGAGAGGTGGTTTCTCACTGGCGCTGGCTGTGATTTGCTGATCCCGTATTCGATCCACTTTTCCGGCATGTCTTTCTTTTTGTAGTGCAAAGGTGTAAGATGTTGATGAAATCAATGCGCAGGCTGCATGTGCGCCTTCTTGCATACCTTACAAAGTTGCAATATAGAATGAATGAAGAAAAAGACTACGAAAAAGATTGGAAATCTTCAAGTAAAAGTCAATCGTTCTAGCAATCACTTTAAATCATGTGTAAAAACATTTAGTACTACTATGATGATGATGATGTATGAGGTTCAAGTTAAAGCCGGTAAGCCGTATAGGCTCTGGCCAACCTAGTGTTTCCTGCATAGATTCACTATAGTAGTAGAGTTGTGGAATTCTGATTTTGTGGAAATCAATGAACTTAAATTATTCAATGGAATCCATGTCTATACTAGTCTATAGATCCATGCATGTAGACAAATAAATTCCACATTCTACAATGAATTTCTAGCTAAATTTTAGTATTAAATATCTTCTAGAATATTTTCTAGATTTTATACATAAATTCCACTAAATTTTTCTAGAAATTCTTAGTGGATATGACCCGGATTCGTAGGGTATCGGCATAAATAATTGCTCTAGGTATCACTTGTATTGCTACTGAAATCAGAATCTGAACTACGCTATTATTAAAGTGGTTTGAAGTTTTAACAAAAGCTTTGATTGAGTTTGATGGACAGTTGAAGCTTGGAGAAAACCACGGTGTAGGGTTGGAAATTTGGAATGAAGGACAAACGGACGGATAAGCCCTCGATCCTCAACGATTTCATCAAAGAGAAAAGATCAAAAAGCGGGAAAGAAATCCACTTCGGTTTGTTCTGGTGTTGACTGGCGTTTCTTTCTTCGGAGGTCTTCTTCCCAATGCAGCTTGCAGAGAGACAGAAGGACACATGCAGACAGAGAAAGTGTGGAGGAGGACACACAGGAAGGAAGTGCAGTGAAACAAATGCATGCAGAAGAAAGACGGACAACAGAAATTAAGAGCACACATGCAGGGAGGCATGCATGAACTTGGCAGGAGTCAAAAGATCCATCCATTAAAGATGTGACTGCTTTTCTTTGTAAAGGGAAAAAACTTATCGCTCATACACAACTACTAAGATCAATCCACGGACCCGTCACCCACCCCCTCCCTCCTGTCATTAGTCGAGACTGCAGAGTGAGAGCATTCAGAGTCCCTTTTTTCCCCTTCCTGTTGCACCTTTTCTTTGCTCATTTTCGTTCCTGTGGGGGCTGTCACGAAAGAGGGATTTGAGTTAGTCGTTCCTTCATGAACAGACAGAGGAGAAGAGGAGGGAGGAAGAGAAAAAGCAGAGGTGTCGCACATTGGCAAGCGCCCCCCTTCTTTCTCTCTTCCTCTGTAAAGCACTCCTGACTCTCGTTCACCCATCCATTCCTTCCCTCCTCTCCCACAAACCCCTCTTTTGCTGACGTCATCTGACGGTGAACTGCTCCTCTTCAGCGTTTTCTCGCATTCATTCATGCTGCTGGTCTGACTGACTACTTACTACGACACCCTGTCAATCCACCCTCCCCCCCCTTTTCTGTGCTTCGCTATCTGCCTGCACGTTTACTTAGAGGAAAGAGCGAGGACGCCAGGAAGCTCCTTGCCCTCGAGAAGCTCCAGAGAGGCGCCGCCACCTGTGGACACGTGGGAGAATCCAGCGGACTTCCCCTGCTGCTCCACCAGGGCTGCGGTGTCTCCTCCTCCCACGATGGTCACTGCGCCCCCCTTGGTGGCCTCAACGCAGGCCTCGAGGAAGGAGTTGGACCCCACAGCGAATTTGGGGAACTCAAAGACACCCTGGGGGCCATTCCAAACGATCGTCTTGGCCTTTCCGATCATCGCCTTCGCGTTCTCAATCGACTTGGGGCCACAGTCCAGACCCATCCAGCCGTCGGGAATTCCGGCAGCTTCCTCGGCGGCCTGGGTCTGCAGTCGCTCGATCCGTCGATTGATTGAAAAAAAAAACCAGACGGGCAGGAAGACAAGACAGGAAAAGAAGACAAGTTGACAGATTGAGGTAGGGCGTCGGGAAAAAAGAAGAGAGGTCGGCCCGGAAGAAGAAGAAGAAGAAGGGCAAAAATGAAAGAGAAACAGAGTGGGTGAAGAAAGGCGGACAATCCTCAGAAAGGATGGCTTCGCTTTCAGGTTCTTCTCCAGCACAGCTATCGATATACAGATCCTGCTTCGGACTGCCTCACCCACTACTTCAATGACAGACTCACTCACTGCCCTGTTAACTGACTGACTGACTGACGTTCGCCTCAGGGTCGAATTTGTCTGCGCAGGTGAAGTCCACAGGGAGGAGGATCTCCACTCCCTTCTCCTTAGCCTTCTCCATGATCTCAGGCACGATCTTCGCCCCCTCCTCGTCGAACAGAGAAGACCCGATGGGCATTCCCTTCAGGACCTTCAAGAAAGTGTATGCCATACCGCCTCCAACAATCAGAAGGTTCACCTGCACGAGGAAGGAAGAGACGGAAAGAGAGAGAGCAGACAGAAGGGAAGGAATTGACACATGCACGCTCATCGATCGACAAGAGAGGCAAACGATCTCGTCTTGAGCGGGAGATAATGAGCAAGAAGGGGGACACCAAGAAATCTGTTCAAAAAAAAAAAGGAAAGTATGGAAAAGAGATGGATTGGAGAAGAACATTACACAGCATCAGAGAATCAACGCGTATATTCACACACTGACGCACTCACCCAAAATTCAAAGCACGAATGAGGATGGCACAACAGAACAGGAAAAGTGCCCGTGGGGTAAACACAGAAAGAAAACTCGCACTCGTGTCACACCCCTACGCCACCGTCCCCATCCAGACCGTCGCAACCCCAGCTCGGTCGGTACTTCCCTCGCTCACTCTCCCACCAACCGACCGACCGACCTTGTCGAGGAGGGACTTGATCAGCTGGATCTTGTCGGCAACCTTGGCGCCTCCTGCAAAGGAAAAAAGAGAAAGAGAGGCAGAGTGAGTGGGATGAGTGGGGGGAAAAAGCAACACGAACTGACTGGAGAAATGTAAACTGACTGGAGAAATGTAAACGCCCGCTGTGTTGTGTGCAAGAAACGAAGGCAGGAAAGGAAAAGAGCTTTTCCATCAAAGAACGGGGGAGAGGAGCACACCTGATGGTGGTGCTGGTCCTCTTCTCCGAGTGTCTTCAAGGCAGTCAAGCCCACTTCCTCACGGAGTAATTACCGAACAGACGGACAGACAAGACAGGCTGACTGACTCCTTGACTCACTGACTGACTGACCGAGAATAGCAAGGAAGGGCCTCTGGGGGCTCTCGAGGGCCTGGCCTGCAGACATCATGCAGATCAAACAGAGAGGATTCAAGAGAACAAGATAGTGTGGGAAGAAGTGAGAAGAGCCGCTGAATTGAAGGAGCTGGGAGAAGCGAGAGGGCTGGTCGAGTCGATGTAGATAGCCGCCACAGATCTGTACAGCACACAAGAACACTGTGTGTCTTCTTGCCTGCCTCTCTCCGACCCGCTCCTCTGGTTTCTTGTTCAAAAGCCTGCACAACTTCTTCCTTGCTCATCGTCCCCTTGCTTTCGAGCGTCCGATCGCACCATGCAGGGATGCAAGCAGTCGGGAAGGGAAGGCAAGTGCACAGACCTGTCTTTCGTTCGCACACACAAATGCATTACACACACAGACACAGAGAGGGGTGGAACGAAGGAAATAAACGGAGGAGAGCCGAAAAAAAAAAAGAGAGAGGTAACCGACCGAAGTAGTCCAGCTCCTTCTTCATCAGGAGACCGGCAGCCCTGCATGAACACACGCAAATTGGCCCACATCGCACATGCAGAAAGGAAGGAAACTTGTTTCACAGTTTCTCTCCCAAGCGACCGAAGAGATAACTTGGAATGCCTGCAACCCCCGCATCCGAACGGCTAAAAGATTCGACAAAGGCCAGAGAAGTGATGACGGCCCAGCAGACAGAAAAGAAGAGAGCCTTCAGGAAAGGCCTGCCACCCAAACAAGCCCCTGCCCGACGAAAACCTCTATGCAAACTCAGAGAGAGTAACTGTCTTACTGACTTGATGGGAAGGTCGACTCCGACCATGGAGGAGTGGGCACGATGGGCAGTTCCGAAGGCGTCGTTCACGAAGATGTCTCCGAGCCTGCATACGTGTGTGCGTGCGTGCAATGACCCGTATGAATGGCTAAACATAATCTGGGCACAGGAGAAGAAAGAAAATGCCCCCCATCGAATCCACCCGCACGAAAAGCCAGAGGAAGAAATCAGAGGACGTGGCCATTGGACCCTCACGCGACCGTCCTCTCAATGAAAAAAGGGGAGAAGGAAGGGCACGGCAGTTGGCCCGTGAGAGTTACCAAGTGCACACAGAAAGGAACTACAGATATCCCTTTCTCCTCAGTTTGACGGTCCAAATTAGGGCAGACTGAGTCAGGTCAGACTGCAAAGAAAAGCGTGCCTTGCTGACTGCCTGCCTTACTGACTTGGTGAGGGAGGCTCTGAAGGCGTCAGTGGATTCCTTGGAGGCCTTGATCTTCTCTCCCTTCTCGTCGGTTCCCTTGCCCTCCTCCGCCACGTGGAAGCGGAGGTTCTCGAGAAGAATCACAGAGCCCTCTGCAGGGTCGGCACAGGCCTTCTCGACATCGGCACCCACACAGTCATCAAGGAAGGTCACCTTCTTGCCGAGAAGCTCCTCGAGGACAGGCACGACGGGCTTGAGGGTGTACTTCATCTCCTTCTTGCCATCGGGTCTGCCGCAGTGGCTCATGAGGATGACGGCCTTTGCGCCCTTCTCAAGAGCAAACTTGATGGTTGGGATGGTCTCTCTGATTCTCTTCGGGTCTGTCACTGCGCCCTCCTTGATGGGGACGTTGAAGTCGCATCGCATGAGGAGGCGCTTGCCCTTCACCTGCACGTACAGAACGCGAAATTCAGGAGACAGCAAGTGAAGCCTAGGAATTCAGTCCGCACATCCACAAAATATATAACGGTGACTCCTCCTATTTTCTGTGCACAATTTCCACTCCAAGGAAAGGCTCTTCACATCTATGTCAGAGGGTGCAAAGCCTTGACCCACCTGGTCGGCGATATCAGCGAGTCCGATCTTGGAGGAGAGCATCTTGGCAGACGGTAGAGATTCAAAGTGTTGGTCGAGTTTTTGTCTTTAAAAAAAGAAAGGACAAGCTCAACAGAGCAAAGCGACAGTAGCAAGACAGAAGAGTGGTGAGTAATTGTGGGCGTCTCTTTTGTGCTTCTCAGTGAAAGCCGAGAAGGATGACAAAACCTGAAATCTGAAATTGTCTGACCGCAATTTTTCCAGGCAGATTTTTTGGGCGCGAATTTTTCCAGTCAGAAACGGCTGAGTGCCTCGGATGATCCGCCGTGCAAGGGCCCAAGGAAAAAATTCCGGCATGCCACATGCATGCAGCTTTGGGGGCACAATGCCGGGGCCCTGCGGCCCCTGCCGCCCTGTCAACCCGTCCACGGTGCGCCTTCGGCATGCCTTCGGCTTGCAGACTGAGCCTCCACCATGCATGCACTCAAAGCCTGTCAAAGGACTTGGATCTCCGAGCCACATGACCTCAGTACCGCAGCGTCTCAGTTATGCTGCATATAGACAGGGACCTTTGTTGCCGTTCATAGTTTCCATCCTCACTGTCGCGCAACTGCATGGGCTGACGTGGAAGTGGGTGTGAAGGTTGATTGCGAGAAGGAGAAATAATGCCCGGATCGTTCCTCAAAGACGAGCATCTGCAGCCAGGCAGAAAGCTCACGTACTTCCAGAATGCTGTAACACCGGGAACAAGGCTAGAAGAACTGTCCAAGTGTCCAAGCGAGTTGGTCTACCCTGACGGATCCATCGCTCTCGGGTTTCCACCGCGGCCACTGACGGATCACTTCGACGTCTCCGCAGACGCTCTAGACGGTAGGTCACCGTCTATCTGCCTGTCTTTTTGTATCTGACTGCACGTGCAAGCTTGACATAAAGGAAACTGCTCGGCTATCCTTCCGGACGAAGCTGAGGACCCTGGATCCAGTCGCTGTGACCCTTTCCCCACCTCCTGCCTTTTGCCGTCTCCTGCCGTCTCTTCAGAACGACGCACGAGAACACGACCCGATCTCGAAGCCTGTGCCGAATCTTTTGGAGTTGTCTGTAGAGTGTGTTTATTCATGCAAAGAGAAAAAAAGAGGGAGAAAACCTTGGTGTTCCACCCAAAGGTAAAAAAAAGCTGGAGAAGGATTGCCTGCCTGATCTTCCCTCTAGTATTCTGCCAGCCTGGTCCCTGTTGTTTGTTGTTCGGATTCTTCCGGCCATCTGCTTATCAACTCGGCTTTCGCTTTTTGTTTTTCACTGATTCCATCATTCTTATTCTGCCTGTGTTTCTTTTTTTTCTTGCTCT
Source organism: Chromera velia (assembly GCA_018398765.1). Taxonomy (NCBI): domain Eukaryota; family Chromeraceae; genus Chromera; species Chromera velia. The sequence continues at coordinate 45,408 of JAHBMJ010000122.1, read as the reverse complement.
TTCGGGTCCGAAAAGAAAAAGAGAGAGAAAATAGACATACCGTCTGTCTGTTTGTCTGTGTGACTGGCTTCCTTGCTGCTCCTTCCTTCCTTCCTTCCTTCCTTCCTTCCTTCCTTCCTTCCTTCGTTCCTTCCTTCCTTCCTTCGTTCCTTCCTTCCTTCGTTCCTTCCTTCCTTCGTTCCTTCCTTCCTTCCTTCCTTCCTTCCTTCCTTCCCTTCCTTCCTTTCTTCCTTCCTTCCTTCCGTCCGTCCGTCCGTCCGTCCTTCCTTCCTTCCTTCCTTCCTTCTTTCCTTCCTTCCTTCCTTCCTTCCTTCCTTCCTTCTTTCCTTCCTTCCTTCCTTCCTTCCTTCCTTCCTTCCTTCCCTTCCTTCCTTCCTTCCCTTCCTTCCTTCCTTCCTTCCTTCCTTCCCTTCCTTCCTTCCTTCCGTCCGTCCGTCCGTCCTTCCTTCCTTCCTTCCTTCCTTCTTTCCTTCCTTCCTTCCTTCCTTCTTTCCTTCCTTCCTTCCTTCCTTCCTTCCTTCCTTCCTTCCTTCTTTCCTTCCTTCCTTCCTTCCTTCTTTCCTTCCCTCCTTCCTTCCTTCCTTCCTTCCTTCCTGCCCTTACCGTTTTTCGTTTCTCTCATACTTTTGTGGTTCCGAATCGCTTCCTTCGCACTGATTCTTTCTTCTCTTTTCCCTCCCTACTTCCTTTCCTTCCCCTTCGACGATTTCATTGTAGAATGATCCTTTAGGCCTGATCATGGAGTGTGTTTTACGAGGAAAAGACAAAGAAACAGGGAAAAAAACTCGGCTACAGCGAAAAAAAAGAAAACGAGAAGGACGGCCTGCCTCCAGTGGTCTGCCTGTCTAGTCCCTGGTGTTTGCTGTTCGCATCCTTCCAGCCATCTGGTCATCAGTTCCACTTTCCCTTTTCATTCAATCGTATATTCATTCATTCTTCGTTCTTTCTCTCTCGTGTCTGAAAGGAAGTGAGAGAAATGAGACGTACTGTCTGCCTGTCTCACTGGCACGTGTCTGTGGCTGGCTTCCTTACTGCTCTTTCCTTCCTTCCTTCCTTTCTGCCCCTCTCCGTGTTCGTCCCTCTCATGCTTTTGCGTTTCTTTGAACGATTCCTTCCTTCCTTCTCATTGGCTCTGTCTTCCCCTCCCTACTTCCTTTCCTTCCCCTTCCCTTCCCTTCCTTCATTGAATTGCAGCACAAAACTCCAGATCCGCAGTCCTCTCCCAAACTCAGGCAGTGCTCCTGTATGCCTCTGCGTCTTCCGGTCAGTTCACAGAAGGACTTCTTCGGAGGCTTTTCCTTCTCAGTGGGCCGACCCATTGAATCGCGATGCCATCGAAGTCACCCAATTGCGTCAGCGTGAGGCAACGGACGCGGTTTGAAGAGCAGAAAAGAGAATCGTGAAAAGTGGCTGTCCGTCTCTTCCAGACTTACACTGTCCGTTTCGGTGGACACTCAGTGCATGATGTGTTATGCTTAGTTTTGTGAGTCGGACTCTTTCCCTGCGCCTCCCTCACTGCACGAAGCGCCGCCCTTGAACGGATTTTCCAAGGAGGTCTGCCTTCATGCTCCTACCTTCTGATTGCACATTCACGCAGGTTCTCTGACAAAGCAACAGGAACGGTGGAGCGGGATCCGTTTGTTTCTCCTCAGTGCAGTCCAGCTCTGGTTTTTGTATGGGGACTCTTCGAACAGGGGTCTGTGGGTCTCTGTGTGTGTGTGTATATATATATATATAAGAGAGAGAGAGAGAGAGAGACAGGGGGAGGGAGGGAGAAGAAAGAAAGAAAGAAAGGAAGAAAGAAAGAAAGAAAGAAAGAAAGAAGGAAGGAAAGAAAGAAAGAGAGTTGGGGAAAAGATGGAAAGAGGAAATGGAGAAGAGGGGGCTTTCCAGGCATTTAAGCAACCAGCAGAAGAAACATGAAGAACGCAACTAAAGAACGAACGCGTTCACTCCCCCGCACACGGATGGCCAAGCAAGAAGTTCCCTGGGTAGACGGACGGAAAAATAGCCCCAACAGAAGAGAAAGAATCGCGGAGAAGAGAGGAGGAGAGGGAAGGCAGCTAGCTGGGGAGGGAGAAAATGGACAGAAAGGAAAATGGAAATAATAGCCAGGCAAACTGATGAGACAGACGCCCGACAAGTGATCCCTTTCGTTCATTGAAGAGAGAGTCGAGAATCACTTTTTTTCTCTCCCTGCAGTCGATGGAACGAAGAGGCCGAATGATGATCCAGAAAATGAATGAATCTTTACTTATCATGCAATCATGCGGTGCACTGAGTGATGATTGACTTCTTGACATCTGTCTGCTCTGATGATGTGGGTGATGCAGAGAGCGTGGTCAATTTCCTCAATCCTCCATCAGAAGGACCGTCGGAAGGGAGAAGAGGGGGAGGGGCAGATGCGGGAGTTGGGGAGTTTGCTCTGGGTGCTCTGGCCCTGTCGGTGGCCGTCGCTCTCTGGCGTCAGTTTCTTCTGTTCTCTGTTGGCTTTTTTTGCTCCCTCTCTGCTCTTATCTTACCCGTTTCTGCTCTTCTTTCCCCCTTTTCTGTTTCTGCTCTTCTTCCCGCTTTGCTCCGTTCGTGTACGAGACCAAACAAAGGAAACAGGTGAGGACAAAACAAAAACTGTCAGAAGGGAAAAGAAGGGAACGCAATCTGGGGGCTTGCAGTGAGATGTATACATGCAAATGCGTGCGTGTCTCTCTCTCTCTTTCTCTATGATTCTTGTGAGCTTGCACATGCGAGGGTGTCTTTCTTTTTTCTTCTTTTTCAGGCCCTCTTTGTTGCACTCGAACATGTCTGGTTCTGGTCACCTGTTTTCTTCCGGGAATGACTCTGAGAATTCTTTCAAACGCATTGCCGTCATTGGCCAATTGTGCAGACAGACAGAAAGGATCTGTGACGGTCTTGTTGGTTGATTGCAGCTCTCGGATGGCAGTTCAGGTCTACTGTTCTCCTCTCTGCCTCTGCCGCTCTTCAAACAGCCGCAGCGTTCATCCTGGTTGTAACGCATATGAGAAAGTCAGTAGACCCGGCTCCTCTCTCTCTCTCTCTCTTTCTCTGCTTCTGCCTCTATCTGTGCTTCTCTCTCTCGAGAGAGCTTTGACATCCATCGTCCCTCTGTCCCGGCTGCTGCCCGGCGTGTTGCTGCGAGTTACATCCAAAAAAACGAGTGTCCGTCCTTCGACCTCCTGACCAGCCTCATCGATGACCAGAAAGACATAATGTCCCCCCGGACTCGTGGTGGAAGGAATATTTCGACGGAGGGAGGGCGCCTCCTTCCTTCCTTCCTCCCTTCCTTCTCTGTTTCTTTCTTTCTTGACCCTTTCTTGATTTATTGATGAAGGCGCTTGCTTCTCTCTGGTCACACCCTCGGAGGAAGGAAGGGGGGAAGGAGGAGAGGAGAGGAGAACGGAAGGGAAAGACTGAAAGGGAAGCGAGGAGGAACAGAACCCGCGTTCATGAATGAATGAATGAATGAATGAATGAGAAAGATGAATGGATGCATGAGCGTGTGCGTGCAGGCTGTCGGATCTTGTTCTGGTTGCCTGCGCGGTGCTTCAGAGGTTTGTGGCGCTTCAGCTGGTGGACTCAATCGTAAGTCTCCTCCCTGCCTGTGTTTGTATTTCTAGACTCTTTCTTCCTTCCTTCTTCACTTTCTGCTCTTGTTCTTCAAAGTCGTTCTCGGCATCAGAAGACAGAAGGCGAGTACGGAAGTGAAAAGAAAAGACAGGGAAAGGAGGGGGGCAAGCTCCTTTGCTCCCCTGTTCTCTTTCGCTCTCTTTGACTTCTCGGCATGCAAAACGAGAGCTGAAGAGAGTCTCTGGAGATCTTTGTGATAGGTTGTGTTCCGGTCATCGAAGGCAACCACTTTCTTCATCCGTTGGTTTCATTCTCTTCCTCTTGACGTCTCTGCTTCTCTCTCTCTCTCTCTCTCTCTCTCTCTGTGTGTGTGTGTGTGTGTGTGTGTGTGTGCATGCGTGCGTGCGTGTGCTTGCAGTCGGACCACTGCTTTTCCGTACAACGCCCTCGAAACTCTGACTAGGGGACTGTGCGGTAAAAGCCACCTGTTGATTGCATTATCGACTTGAAGAAACCCAGCATAACTACTCTACTTTTTTCTGTAAGTCAGCTAGTAAGTCAGTTGTACACATGTAATCTTCTAAATAATCTATTTAGCTACTATACTACTTGTTTAAAAAAGCCTTGAATTAAAACACTGCGACGATGTAACTGCGCGCGGAATCGCGGGAAACGTAAATTTGGATAGGGGTAGATATAGGAGCTATAAGGTACAAGGATTGGCGAAAGCGGCCCGGGTCCAAGGTGCTTGCTAGTAAGGTGTTAACAAAGGTGGTAAATATTTTATAACTCTAGTTATAACTTAACATTGAAGCATACATCAATATGATGCATGCATCTTAAGAGATTGAACTTATATATATCATTGAAGCTTTTACATGATTTGATACTTATCACAGAAATGTTGATTATAAGGCAGTATAACGTGACGTCCTAGCTAGAAAATAACAACTTTTCCCTGTCTAATATTAGAAGTATCCAGGCTGATAATCCAGCTAGCTCTGGATATGGATAACGCCGGCGCGTCATAGTCATAGTATAGTCATAGTCAACATTGAAATATTACAGTCTGTTGTGTCTAGTGTTATGTCAGTGTGCCGTCAGGCGTCTGAGCCGTGTCTCACTGTATAGATATACGACAATGGCATATAACAACGCTTGACGGCACCGGACGGCACGCAACACAGTCTGCACATAATTTGTACAACAATTTATTTAGCAAGTTATGAATTTTATATATTTGCTATTTTATTTTTTAATTTAATTAGTGTATTATTTTTTTATGATTAAATTCAATGGATTGAATCGCATTAATTAAAAAACTGATTAAATACTAGGATTGATCATATTGAAGATTGCTTTAATTTTGCTGGTGAGCTTTTGCTTGTATGAGCTTTCCAAGTCTCATATAGTCTTAAACATTCTGTCATTCTCAAAATATATATTATACTAGATATTATATAAATTTTAATGAATCAAGTTCAGATCTCAGGGCAAATGTGAGAGCTGGTCTAACAGTTGTGCAAGAAGTGCGCTAGGAAGTGCGGCGGTTTTTAACTTGTATGAACCACCCACCTCTGTGTGTTACACCGTCATGAGCCTTCCCCCCCCCCGCATTTCCTTCACCCCTTAATTTTTACCGTTCCCAAACTTTTGTTTTTTGGTACTTTTGTCACTACCATAGCAAAAAACGATATTCTCGATAATAATGGAAAGAAAAAAGGAGCTACAAATTTTTATTTAAAACGCTGCGGAGGCTTGACGGCCGCTACCATCCCTCCAGATGGCTCTTTTACATCGATCTTACCTCCCTATCCCCCCCCCCC
>JAHBMJ010000122.1:37500-39844 GCA_018398765.1 Chromera velia | reverse complement strand
GCCCCTCCCCCCCCGGCGAAACAATAGCCGCAAAGGCGCTATGAGGGGTTGGCAGCCCCTGTACGTTGTACCTCCAGATCGCTCCTGTGCAACAAACTGGGCCCGCGCCTCTCCCTTGCTCACATAAGTCTTAATTCACCCCTGCACATCTCCCTGCACAACCGTTGACTGGTCTATTGGAAACCCATGTCTGACAAGCTCTGCAAAGTATGTTTGCCACCCCTCACTGGCCTCCCCCTGCTTTACTTGGATCCATGAGTTTTGTATACGTTCCACAACTGACGGAACCCGACAGAGAGTCTTATCAATAGACTTGGCAAACTCCTGTTTCTGGGGGCTTTGGGGGAAAGCAAATACCCCACTCTGCAAAACCGACAGAATGAGCAGAAAACGACGACTGTTAAGAGATGCAACAAAGGTCTGTTCAGGTGTGTTATCAACTCCTCCCTCTTTCCACTTTATACCTATGCATACAGACATTTCCTCCATCATTGCTTGAAGCATCTTGCTTCAAGTGAAGCCAATAGGCTCTTTTGGCAGAGTAACAAACTTCGCAAAGAGCAGACCGATATCTGTCTTTCTGTTATGCTGGGAGGTCAAAGAGCTGCAAAACAAGTTCAGCTCTGTGGTCAGTGAGGTGAGCTCCTGCTCAGTGCATCGACGCATGGCATACATCAAACACCTTCAAAGACTTGCTGTATACAAGAAGGTTTTTTCAAACACAGGAGACGATTCCTCTCCCTGTAGAAGTGCTTTTAGATACAACAGAGTTCATCAACACACTCAGTCCCTCCTCGTTCTGTGCAGCGGCCGCAGAGAGGTTGTCGTTGATCCGTCTTTCATATGCCAGAGCTCCACGGGGAGCTTACCTTTGGGAGGGGCTCTGAGTACGTACTACTGGCTCCCTGCATGGTTGAACCCAAAGCATGGGAAGGACAGCAAGCGGTGGAAGACAAAACTTAAGAGAGCCGTTGAGGTACTTGCCTCATCCCTCAGATTCGTCCAGGGATTCCTGAATATGAAGACTGTGGATGTCCTTGCTTTCCTTCTGTCGACAGTGATGGGCATGCCGTCTCAATTTTCTTTATTTTTTTTTCTAGCAACACGATGACTGAATCAAGATGGATGCGTCAAAATTTCAATTTAGCGTTTGGATACATAACTAGGTACATATACAGAGAATCAAAGACTCCCGAAAAGTCTTTCTTTTTGTCAAAAGAGTCAATGACAAGAGCTTACCATCAGACACGCAGAAACATGATAGCAACATGCGCATTCCCACATGCATTCCCTTACTCATGCATGCAAGCCCACTCCACTGACCTCTCTATCAACTTCAAGCAAACGCAAAAGCTTAACAGAGCTTGTTGAAAGGACTGGTTGCTTATAGAGCAAACCACGTCTATGTTGCTCGTCTGCCCCGGTGCCGCTGCATCTTCAGGCACTTATACAGCTAAGGTCGCTCCTGAAGGAGGAGCTATGAACGCTATGGTAGCTGCTGCTGCTACTGCGGTAGATTGAGGGGCATGACGCGAACAAGGGGGGGAGAGGGAGAGTAACCATTGTGACAGTCTTCCCAAGAGGCTGTGCGATGGAGAAGACTGCCCTCTGAGAGAGGGGGACAGAGATAGAGGGCCTAGCAGAGGGCTTGTTGGTGAGTACTGAAGATCATCAGACATTACAGCAGAGAACAAAGGAGACCCGTCAGGCATCAAGTGACTCTTACGTCGTGCTCGTTTAGCATCTTTAGGATTGTCTGCGCTGTCGGTCCTCGTATATGTGGATTTGGGAGGGAAGACAATCGATTCTACCATCCAGGAGCTCGTGCCTGCTTCTATTGCTGCTGCCGCGGCCTCTAGCTGCAATTTTTAATACTAAGTCTTTCTCAACATGCTCATTTACAAACAACTTCAACCCCCCTCCTACCGATTGAATCGTGAGGCAGCTGTTCTGAATCGCCCGTTTCTGATCGATGGCTGGAAAAGGGACGCTTGATAAAAACGGAAAGAGAGGGAGAGATACATCGAACCAGGAGGGGCAATGGGGTGCCGCTTTGACTGTTGTCATCTCTAGATCAATCTTCTACCAGAGTGTTCTTCCTCACTCTGCGTACACTGATCTGCTTGTTTAGATGCAATGCTTGTCATTCCTTCCTTCTTTGCTCCCTTCCCTCTTTCCTTCCCAATCTCATAACTTTAAAAAACGACAGTCAACTTGGTCATGTCACTTCCCAAACTCTCTGGGGACCCTCGATTCACCCAAGTAAACCAACTGTTTTACCAGGGACTCCCTTCCCGCCAACAACTGTATGTTGCTCGTGACTTCATGAGTTGAAGCGACCTTC